>JAWPHD010017492.1:0-44311 GCA_037043455.1 Cyrtodaria siliqua | reverse complement strand
ACTACTCCATTTTTAAAGATGGGCACAGCAGATATAACTAGATCTATATATTTTACTCATATATATAACATTACATTGGTTTTGAATGTTTAAATAAAAAATATTATATTTTCTTATTCATAATACTTACTTGAAGTGTTATCATAAGTAAATACAATTAAATTTGGTAAAATATGTCACACAATGATAAAAAATATGAATATACAAAAAAGGATACCTTTTCAAAATTCATTTTATAAAGGGAGGTAATTAATAATTTGTATTTATTATTCTACTGGAATTTGTATTGACATTTCAACTGGAATTCTGGTGGAATTTACTGGAATTCCACTGGAATTCTAAATTCCACTAGAATTAATTCCATTGACATTTTCACTGGGTGGAATTTGTCACTGGAATACCACCTTTGGTGGAATTTTGTTCTTTTCCACTGGAATTCAGATCCATTTTCACTGGGGTAGTATTTCTTAAATTGTCAGCTTGAAACTAAGAACAGATGTTTTGTAAATAGTTCTGCCGAGCTTCCTACTACAGTAATTATACTGCAGCATCCATTTTTTTTATCTGTAATACAGTGTTACAATTTACACAACAATTCAGTTAAAACTTAGCTTATATTATCTTATGCATGGATAAGAGCATGACTGTGTTGAATGTAAATATTCTTAGATTATGGGTCACATGTGACAATATTGGTGTACTTCACACTGATTAGATTAGTTTTAACTCTTCCGTTTCAAGGCCAAAAAAAGTTTAATAATGTCATGGGATATATATACTTAACGCCATTAAAAGTGCAAGTTTTTTATGGGATGACGAATTGTCTGTCGTCCATCCATCCATAAACTTTTTTTTGTAGCGACTACTCATCTGAAACTACTGTATGGATTTTCATGAAACTTTACAGAAATGTTAACCATGAAGTCTAGTTGATCCTAGCAAAAATTTATGTTGATGTGAAATCCAAGATGGCCACCAAAGCTAAAAATAGATTTTTAAAAAACAAGTTTGTAGCGACTACTTCTTAAAAACTATAAGTGATATTGATATTGGACTTTTTCTAAAACGATCAGCATGACATGATGCTGGTCCTTGTCGAAAATCGTTTTGATTTGACGTTAAACATGGCTGCCAGTGGCCATCTTTGTTTACATTGAGTTATATAGGAAAAACTTGTAGCGTCTACTCCTGAAAGAACTTGACGGATTTTTATGAAACTTCACAGGAATGTTGCTCTTGATGTCTAATTGATCCTAGCAATATATCACGTCAGTCGGAAATTCAAGATGGCCGCAACAGCTGAAAATAGATTTTTTTTAAAAAAGTTTGTAGCGACTACTTCTTGAAACTAAAAGTGATTGATATTTGACTTTTTCTAAAATGATCAACATGACTTGATGTTGGTCCTTGTCGAAAATCATTTTGATTCAACATTAAACATGGCTGCCAGCAGCCATCTTTGTTTACATAGAGTTATATAGTAAAAACTTGTAGCAACTACTCCTCTGAAACTACTCGACGGATTTTCATGGAATTTCGCAGGAATGTTGCTCTAGATGTCTTGTTGATCCTAACAAAATTTCAGGTCAGCCAGAAATTCAAGATGGCCACCACGGCTAAAAATAGATTTTTTAAAAACAAGTTTGTAGTGTGTAGTTCTTGAAAACTTTAATTGATTTTGATATTGGACTTTTTCTAAAATGATCAGCATGACATGATGTTGGTCCTTGTTGAAAATTGTTCTGATTTGATGTTAAACATGGCTGCCAGCGACCGTCTTTGTTTACATAGAATTATATAGTAAAAACTTGTAGTGACTACTCCTTTGAAACTACTTGACGGATTTTCATGAAACTTCACTGGAATATTGCTCTTGATATCTAGTTGATCCTAGCAAAATTTCAGGTTGGCCGGAAATTCAAGATGGCTGCCACGGTTAAAAATAAGTTTGTAGCGACTACTTCTTGAAAACTGTAAGTGATATTGATATGGGACTTTTTCTAAAATGATCAGTATGACATGATGTTGATCCTTGTCGAAAAACATTTTGATTTGACATTGAACATGGCTGCCAGTGGCCATCTTTGTTTACATAGAGTTATATAGTTAATACTTGTAGCGTCTACTCCTGAAACTACCTGCAGAAAAATGATGTTTTAAAAGCAGAAATACAATTAGTAAATTCAGTGAACATTAGCAAATACAAACAATGAAACAATGAAAGAAAAATAAAAGTCAGTGAACATTGATAAGTACAAACAATGAGGAACAATCAGAAAACTCTGAATATTTACAAATATTTACAAAGTATAATCAATACAAAGCAAGTATTGCAGTACAAGCCTTGAACAGATACAGTAGAACATATAATTGATAAAGATAAGATAAATGTTATGAGTTAACCCGGCCTTAAAAATGGGTAATTAGGGCCTTCAAAGTCCTTAAATTTCATAATGATAATTCTGTACCCGTCTCTAGATGTGCCGTAGAAATCCATGGAATTTCCATCGAGTTCCATGGAAAAATAGTCCATGGAGTATTTGCACTCGCTTTCCATCGTCTAATAATGTGATTTTAAAAAAATAATTCCATGGCAACCACATCAATCCATGGCAATCCATGGAATTCCACAAACATCCATGGAAATCTGTGGAAATCCATGGAGTATTTGGACATGGATCCATGGCATCTACTGTATTTTTTTCACAGAAATCCATGAATCTTGAGCATTTCCACGGAAATCCATGGCATCTTCAGTGTATCCATGGAAATCCATGGCATCTTCAGCATTTCCATGGAAATTCATGGAATTTCATGGTAATCCTCAAAATTAATAACTACACTAAAATATTCTATTTTTGGTTAACATATTAAAATTTTAATATCAAGGAATTTAGAGGTTAAGTTACGGAGGCACCAGTAAGCGTATATAAATACTAATCAGCCTTGAGGCAGTCTGACATTTTATTTAAATTAGGCAGAAGCTAATTATATGACTAGTACTATTAAAATGACACACTCAAGACACATTACCGGTAATATACAAAACCGCCTAAGAACATATTTAACACAATGTACAAACTCAAAAACAGTTTAAAAATTAAAAATATGCATAAGGAGCCTTAAAAATTTTCTATAACTTACATTTGTCAATGTTAGCAGATTACCAAACCATGTGAATTTCTGTTAGACATTAGAGTACATATGTCCCCCTTTAACCTCTTTTAGATATTTAGTAATAGGGTAAACAGACAAGGATACCAGTATATCTACTGTATGCTCTTGCCATACTAAGGGTTAAGTAATATTTATTTTTTTGAATTTTATTCAGATAATTACATTTTTTTTATAAAGGTACTTGAATTGTTAATATCAATGAAAGCTTGGACAAGTTAGAAAACCAGTCGGATCGGATTAGTTTCACCGGAGCTATGGCCCTTGATTTGCTGAAAAACGCTATATTCTGCCTTGTGAACACTCTAGTACCTTCATTTATTATTTGATCTTTACCAAATAATTTTGGCAGGTTGTTAATATCAATGTTAGCTCGGACAAGTTCGAAAACAAGCCAGATCGGATTAGTTTCTCCGGAGTTATGGCCATTGATTTGCTGAAAAACTCCATGTTCTGCCTTGTGAACACTATACTGACTCTTACACCTTCATTTATTATTTGATCTTTATCAACTTTTGCCGGGTTGTTAATATCAATGAAAGCTCAGACAAAATTAATGATTTGCTGAAAAACTCCATATTCTGCCTTCAGAACACTCTGACATCTTCATTTATAATTTGATTTTTTACCAAATTTTTCCAGATTGTTAATATCAATGAAGGCTCAGACAAGTTCGAAAACCAGCCAGATCGGATTAGTTTCACCAGAGTTATGACCCTTGATTTGCTGAAAAATGCCATATTCTGCCTTGTGAACACTCATTAAACACCTTCATTTATTATTTGATCTTCACCAAACTTGCACAGATTGTTAACATTTTGGATGCGTTCGAAAACCAGCCAGATCTGACCATTTAGGCTGTTGTTTTGGTTCTTTATATTCGGAAATATGCTATAATTTAGCCTTGTTAACCATGTTAACACAACAGGGCCTTCATTTTTCATCGGATCTTTTACAAACTTGACCAGATTTTTAATATCAATGAAAGCTTAAACAAGTTTGAAAACCAGCTAAATCGTATTAGTAACACCGGAGTTACGGCCCTTGATTTAGTTAAAAATGCTGTAATTTGCCTCATTAAGACAATAGGCCCTTCATTTGACATTTTCATAGTTTTGAGAAAAACGCAATTGAAGTTTTAGATTGTTGCGAAAAATCACATACCAGGGATCACTCTAGGCCGCGATTCCGCGATATTCTCACATTAAAATCTCAAAAATCGCATGAAAAAAACAAATGGAACAAATTGTTGCACCGAATTCGGGAAATCCATTTTCACCATTTTGGTTCGTAATGAAAATATATTAATTTAAATTTCATTTAAAATCTCAAGTAAATTTCTTCAGATCCATTTATTCGCGATTAAAACATATAAAATGAGAAAATATCAAATTGTTCGAAAATCACATGAAAAACATCAAAACGAGATTGTTATGTCGGTAAAGCTTTTGCTTTGTGGACCAATCGGTGTCCAAGAAAATCGATTGATTATGAATAAACATGGCCATTTTTATAATAATTCATCAACTTTGTCATATCGGACCATTATCCCCCAATCTATAATGATTTGACACAGTTAACTATGTACTGGAGTGGTGCAAGCAATTGTAAAACTATGTTAGCGTAAAAAGTTGATGTAAATTCGGACACCATTTATTTTGGATGCTTTAACAACTTAAATGAATGAGCCAGAATGCAGGAAATCACATCTAAATTTCAAAAATGTTCTGGGGGTCATGCTATGCGCAGTCGACGAACAACCACTGGTCGTTCGGCTTCGCATCTGAAATGTTGCATGAAAATGGTGAATGTCTAATTAAAATCAAGCAAATGGGACATTTTGTCTCATTGAAATTCAATCCTAGGGTGATCCCTGCATACTGCTATTTAAGTGGTGCAACTTTGCACAACTGGGAAAAATAGTATTAAGAATATGATAGTAAATGTTTATTTCACTAACCGGTTAGGGTTAGGGTTAGGTTTAGGGTTTCTTTTTAAAGATAATTTTTGCCATTTTTAGCTCTACTGATCAGAGATCAGCAGAGCTTATGCCGTGGTGCGGCGTCCGTCTGTCCGTCCGTCCGTCCGTTAACTTTTTTTTTGTAGCGACTACTCCTCTGAAACTACTGAATAGATTTTCATGAAACTTTACAGAAATGTTGCCCATGAAGTCTAGTTGATCCTAGCAAAAATTCATGTAGATGGCCGCCAAATCTAAAAATAGGTTTTTAAAAAACAAGTTTGTAGCGACTACTTCTTAAAAACTCTAAGGGATATTGCTATGGGACTTGTTCTAAAATGATCAGCATGACATGATGTTGGTCCTTGTCGAAAATCGTTTTGATTCGACGTTAAACATGGCTGCCAGCGGCCATCTTTGTTTACATAGAGTTATATAATGAAAACTTGTAGCGACTACTCCTCTGAAACTACTTGACGGATTTTCATGAAACTCCACAGGAATGTTGCTCTTGATGTCTAATTAATCCTAGCAAAATTTCAGGTCGGCCGGAAATTCAAGATGGCCGCCACGGCTAAAAATAGATTTTTAAAAAATAAGTTTGTAGCGACTACTTCTTGAAAACGATAAGAGATATTGATATGGGACTTTTTCTAAAATGATCAGCATGACATGATGTTGGTCCTTGTCGAAAATCGTTTTGATTCGACGTTAAACATGGCTGCCAGCGGCCATCTTTGTTTACATAGAGTTATATAATGATAACTTGTAGCGACTACTCCTCTGAAAATACTTGACGGATTTTCATGAAACTTCACACGAATGTTGCTCTTGATGTCTAATTGATCCTTGCAAAATTTCAGGTCGGCCGGAAATTCAAGATGGCCGCCATGGCTAAAAATAGATTTTCAAAATACAAGTTTGTAGTGACTACTTCTTGAAAACTATAAGTGATATTGATATGGGACTTTTTCTAAAATGATCAGCCTGACATGATGGTTATTCAAGTCGAACATTATTTTGATTCGACGTTAAACATGGCTGCCAGTGGCCATGTATGTTTACAAAAGAGTTATATAATGATAACTTGTAGCGACTACTCCTCTGAAACTACTTGACGGATTTTCATGAAACTTCACACGAATGTTGCTCTTGATGTCTAATTGATCTTAGCAAAATTTCAGGTCGGCCGGAAATTCAAGATGGCTACATGGCTAAAAATAGATTTTTAAAAAATAAGTTTGTAGCGACTACTTCTTGAAAACTATAAGAGATATTGATATGGGACTTTTTCTAAAATGATCAGCATGACATGATGGTTATCCGAGTCGAACATTATTTTGATTCAATGTTAAACATGGCTGTCAGTGGCCATCTTTGTTTACATAGAGTTATATAATGAAAACTTGTAGCGACTACTCCTCTGAAACTACTTGACGGATTTTCATGAAACTTCACAGGAATGTTGTTCTTGATGTCTTATTGATCCTAGCAAAATTTCTGATCGGCCAGAAATACAAGATGGCCGCCACAGCTAAAAATAGATTTAAAAAAAATAAGTTTGTAGCGACTACTTCCTGAAATCAAAATCAATCAGTAGAGCTTCAAGGTCATTGACCTCTTGTTAGTTCTACTGATCAGAGATCAGCGGAGCTTATGCCGTGGTGCGGTGTCCGTTATCTGTCTGTCTGTCTGTCCATCAGTAAACTTTTTTTTGTAGCGACTACTCCTCTGAAACTACTAAATGGATTTTCATGAAACTTTACAGAAATGTTGCCCAAGAAGTCTAGTTGATCCTAGCAAAAATTCATGTTGATGTGAAATCCAAGATGGCCGCTAAATCTAAAAATGGATTTTTAAAAAACAAGTTTGTAGCGACTACTTCTTGAAAACTCTAAGTGATATTGATATGGGACTTTTTCTAAAATGATCAGCATGACATGATGTTGGTCCTTGTCGAAAATCGTTTTGATTCGATGTTAATCATGCCTACATCTTTGTTTACATACAGTTATTTAGTAAAAACTTGTAGCGACTACTCCTCTGAAACTACTCAACGGATTTCCATGAAACTTCACAGGAATGTTGCTCTTGATGTCTAAATGATCCTAGCAAAATGGTCGGAAATTCAAGATGGCCGCAAAAATAGATTTTCAAAAAACGAGTTTGTAGCGAGTACTTCTTGAAAACTATAAATGATATTGATATGGGACTTTTTCTAAAAAGATCAGTATGGAATGATGTTGATCCATGTCGAAAATTATTTTGATGCGACGTTAACATTAGTTCCAGTGGGATGTGTGTACGTCCTTATTAGATATACAATAAACTTTGTTTTATTGTAGTTTCTCTAAAACATAATATAATCTTACAAAATGATGTTTAAAAATTAATTTTTAGCATTAATCGTGATCCGCTGACTATGTTTGGAGTAATTTTGTTGCACAACATTGCGCGTAACGTCACGTAATTTTTGACGCCGTCGTGACGTAGGGGGTGATTCCCATGGATTTTCATAACAAACTGAAGTTGACCAATCAGAGGCCGGTGATTTTTAGAGCTTATGCCGTGGTGCGGCGTCCGTCGTCTGTCCGTCCGTCTGTCCGTCCGTTAACTTTTTTTTGTAGCGACTACTCCTCTGAAACTACTGAATAGATTTTCATGAAACTTTACAGAAATGTTGCCCATGAAGTCTAGTTGATCCTAGCAAAAATTCATGTAGATGTGAAATCCAAGGTGGCCGCCAAATCTAAAAACAGGTTTTTAAAAAACAAGTTTGTAGCGACTACTTCTTGAAAACTCTAAGGGATATTGCTATGGGACTTGTTCTAAAATGATCAGCATGACATGATGTTGGTCCTTGTCGAAAATCATTTTGATTCAACGTTAAACATGGCTGCCAGCGGCCATCTTTGTTTACATAGAGTTATATAATGAAAACTTGTAGCGACTACTCCTCTGAAACTACTTGACGGATTTTCATGAAACTTTACAGGAATGTTGCTCTTGATGTCTAATTAATCCTAGCAAAATTTCAGGTTGGCCGGAAATTCAAGATGGCTACCACGGCTAAAAATAGATTTTTAAAAAATAAGTTTGTAGCGACTACTTCTTGAAAACTATAAGAGATATTGATATGGGACTTTTTCTAAAATTATCAGCATGACATGATGGTTATCCGAGTCGAACATTATTTTGATTCGACGTTAAACATGGCTGCCAGTGGCCATCTTTGTTTACATAGAGTTATATAATGATAACTTGTAGCGACTACTCCTCTGAAAATACTTGACGGATTTTCATGAAACTTCACACGAATGTTGCTCTTGATGTCTAATTGATCCTTGCAAAATTTCAGGTCGGCCGGAAATTCAAGATGGCCACCATGGCTAAAAATAGATTTTCAAAATACAAGTTTGTAGCGACTACTTCTTGAAAACTATAAGTGATATTGATATGGGACTTTTTCTAAAATGATCAGCATGACATGATGGTTTTTTAAGTTGAACATTATTTTGATTCGACGTTAAACATGGCTGCCAGTGGCCATGTATGTTTACATAAGAGTTATATAATGATAACTTGTAGCGACTACTCCTCTGAAACTACTTGACGGATTTTCATGAAACTTCACAAGAATGTTGCTCTTGATGTCTTATTGATCTTAGCAAAATTTCAGGTCGGCCGGAAATTCAAGATGGCCGCCATGGCTAAAAATAGATTTTTAAAAAATAAGTTTGTAGCGACTACTTCTTGAAAACTATAAGAGATATTGATATGGGACTTTTTCTAAAATGATCAGCATGACATGATGGTTATCCGAGTCGAACATTATTTTGATTCAATGTTAAACATGGCTGTCAGTGACCATCTTTGTTTACATAGAGTTATATAATGAAAACTTGTAGCGACTACTCCTCTGAAACTACTTGACGGATTTTCATGAAACTTCACAGGAATGTTGCTCTTGATGTCTTATTGATCCTAGCAAAATTTTAGGTCGGCCGGAAATTCAAGATGGCCACCACGGCTAAAAATAGATTTTCAAAAAACCAGTTTGTAGCGACTACTTTCTGAAATCAAAATCAATCAGTAGAGCTTCAAGGTCATTGACCTCTTGTTTTTGTCCACACCTCGTTTTGATGTCAAAATTTTTAAAGAAGCTTTACTCCAGACCATCGTTTGGACTTCTTTGAGAGAAGTCTCGCGAGAGGTCTGGATGATCGAGACTAAATTTATCCTAGCAAATTTAAGGTCGGCCAGAAATTCAAGATGGCCGCCATGGCTAAAACTAGATTTTCATAATACAAGTTTGTAGCGACTACTTCTTGAAAACTATAAGTGATATTGATATGGGACTTTTCTAAAATGTTCAGTATGACATGATGTTGATCCTTGTCAAAAATTATTTTGATTTGATGTTAAACATGGCTGCCAGCGGCCATCTTTGTTTACATAGAGTTATATAATGAAAACTTGTAGCGACTACTCCTCTGAAACTACTTGACGGATTTTCATGAAACTTCACAGGAATGTTGCTCTTGATGTCTAATTGATCCTAGCAAAATTTCAGGTCGGCCGGAAATTCAAGATGGCCGCCACGGCTAAAAATAGATTTTTAAAAAATAAGTTTTTAGCGACTACTTCTTGAAAACTATAAGAGATATTGATATGGGACTTTTTCTAAAATGATCAGCATGACATGATGGTTATCCGAGTTGAACATTATTTTGATTCGACGTTAAACATGGCTGCCAGTGGCCATCTTTGTTTACATAGAGTTATATAATGAAAACTTGTAGCGACTATTCCTCTGAAACTACTTGACGGATTTTCATGAAACTTCACAGGAATGCTGATCTAGCTATCAAAAACTATCAGTAGAGCTTCAAGGTCATTGACCTCTTGTTGTACTTGGTTTCTTTTTGCATGAAACAATTTCGGCATTGTCAGATGGTACCTTTTTATTCCAATGGGATGATATTATAGTTGTGTTGGTAATACTGTACATTTTAGTGAAAAATCATCAGGTTAATTTTAAAATATAATTTTTACCCTTGCCCAAAGATCTAATTAACCAAAAACACCATTAAAATTATAAATGCACAAAGGTACTAGTGTGGGCAATAAGGTACCATATGATGGTATATGTCAGTTGGCACCTTTTTACACAAAATAAATAATATATAATGTATTGTTTTATTAATGCAAAAAGGTACCATAATGACACACTTGGTACCTTTTTGCACCAAGGAAATGACAGAAATGTGAATGGCCTTCTTATTACATATATGTCATAAAATCCTTAATTGAAGGAATAAAGCTTAGATCTGTATACAGTATAAAGATTATACATGAAATTATAATGAAATATGTCAAAAAGTCATTTTTGGCAAAAATGTTAGGTGGTACCTTTTTGCACCAATTGGGCAATATGTGGAAAGTTCTGAAAAAAAAGAGTTTTGTATGCATGCATTCCCCGAGAAGGTGGTTTACCAACTCTACATTCATATTACAAAACTACACTACTCAACTTTTATAATCGGTCACCCACGTTTTTTGAAGTGTGTGTGTGTGTGTGTGTGTGTGTGTGTGTAGTTCTAAGGTTTATAGTCCGTCCGCCAACGAACACGTCAAGGTATACCTGACGCGATGGGCACAATAGAGTCCGGACTTTTACACGTTTTTTGAAAATAACACGAATACTAATAACTGGAAATCACCGAAACACATACCAATATTTTATTAAGTTTATCAACAAGGTTTTAGTCCAATCAAGGCAGATTAATTTTCATAAATCGCTTGCGATATTTGTTAAACGACGCCAGTAAAAATTTCAAATGAAAATATGAATTATTGAAAAATATATAATTCTTTGAAAAGTGACCGATTATAAAAGTTGAGTAGTGTTTTTAACTTGCAGTGCTATTTTCCTCCTAAATTTTTAATTTTTAAACAATATTTTTGAAGTGGTATTGGACAGCAGGCCTTGCCTATGTAAGACCTTCCACTAAATCTTGAAAATAATGCTGTTTTTGCCCTGCTGGAAGGCCTGGGCCCCTTCCCCTATTTCTGAAAAAAAGCCTTGACAGAAGGGAGAGAAATCCACTCAAAACTTCTAATACATGTATTTTCATTTTCAGAAATAATTTTATGCTATATAACATTTATAAAATTAGAATTGTGTACTGTCACTGACTTTTTCGTAGGATTGTTTATGAATGCCTTTGTTGTATGGCTTTATATAACAGTACGTCAACAGTAGTCCAAAATCAACGACACAAAAAAATGCGACGACAAGAAACACAAATCCATTCATGAAGGACAGAGATGCTGAATATATCATGTTCTGTGTCGTTGATGCTACCAAGCTGCACATGTTTTCAACAACAGCAATACTCGCAAACATGGATCCCTGTTTATCTGGCGGCGTCATTGTGGACATGATTCCGCGTATCATTGGAATCATGAGAAATGAGAACACACCAGCGAGAGGCACCATGTAGATCATTAGTGTTGTTGTAGCGAAGGCTTCAATAACAAACGATCCGGCATTGGAGACTGTGCTCAGAATGGCTATTACTTCGTTGGACATGCACCGCTGCATAATTGTTATGGATCCAAGGCCGATTATTGCCAGGCACGCATGACGCGCAAAAACAAAGTAGCTTATTTGTTGGGGATCCCAACAAAAGGGTTGCCCGAGGAAGTATAAAGTCTCCAAGGTAGATCGATGCGAGCTTATTACTGCAAAGCAAAATGTCAAAAGCAGTAATATATAGCATAATCGTTGACCTTTGAACTCTTTGCTTATGTAGAAGTCCACCGTGCGTTTAGCTGTTTCTATCATTGGTGACGGAGGCACTCTTTTCTTTTCGCTTAATGTCTCTGGTAAAAAGAACACGTTGATGAAAAAAGACGCGGTAACTAGGCCAACACAGATGAAAGCTGTGTTAGAAAATCCTAGAGAGAGTGTTTGTATAAAGTAGCCAGAGAGTAAACTGGAGAATATGCCTGTGACCATGAGCAGGGCTTCTATGACAACAACCCCTATTACGCGCTGCTGGTCATTAAATGTTATATCTGCCACAAATGAAAATGTGCAACACAATAAAGAGAATGTGCCGCCCGTTATTCCTTCTACAGCATAAGCAACTGCCACGTAAATGAAGTCACCGTTTGTATAAATTACAGCGGCAATTGTAGTCACTCGTACAAACAACCCAAATGTCACTAAAACAAAAAGAAATTTACGTCCATATGCATCTGTGTAACCTGGCAGTATCATATTGCAGAAAAACGCTGGTATTTGATACGCAATGTTATAGTATATCATCCACATGGCCGTGTCTTGTTGAACAGTTTGGTATTTTATGTAGGTCTCATCTGAATGATTTGTATCCGCACAGGCAGAGAAGTTATTCCCTGGTGACAAATTTGGAAAGTAATCATTTCGATTCTTCAATTGCGTCCATTCGTTGATGACGTACCCTAATATTCCCGTTCCAAAATATGTAAATAGAAGCGATGGAATTAATGTGAGATGTCTCATAGATATTGTGTTCTTCACTTTGATGGAGTTCTCTCCCTGTTGGATAAGGCTGTCCTGTTCTGAAGTCATGATTGGTTTTCTTCATATATTCATTTTATTTAATCAGTTCAAATGTATTCATCCATGTTTACAAATCCCTTCTCTTATGCCGGGTCATGATACACGATGTGAACACAAAATCAGCTACTCAGTTTATTCACTATCCCACAGGCAATTATTATAAAATTATATTCCTTTTCATTTTTGTTTGAGAGGACCTTGCAGCTTTGCTGATTTATCTTTCTGGACCTGATCAGGATGATAAAGCTAATGCATGCACTCTATGTGTCAATATATAAGTCCAAGTTTCTAGGTTATCAGTTTTGTGATGCTCTCATTAATGCAATTAAAGGTACTTGGACTGTTCAGAGATGCACGCATTAATTCAATTAAAGGTACTCAGATTAAGGTACTCAATTAAAGGTACGTGGATAGTACAGAGATGCACATTTTAATTCAGTTAAAGGTACTTGGACAAAACTTTAGAGAAGCAAACATTAATATAATTAAAGGTATTTGGACAGTCTAGAGATGCACACATTAATTAATGTATACAAATAAATAAAAAATTTTTTTTTTTTTTTCATATTTCAATGCTACAAAAAACTTTATTTCTCCAGACTATATATAAGAAAGTAATACCGGTAGTAAAAACAGCTAAGTGTTTCCTGTAAATAACAATTCTGTTGGTCTATATTTCTTAAATGAAATATCAATATTTGAAAAATGTATACAGAACTTATATTTTGTTCAAGGTTAAAGACAGGAGCGTAACTAGCCCTCTATTCATGTGGATTCATAATTGTGCTAGGGGGGTCCTGGGCATGGCCCCGAATTTTTTTGAAAACAATGGTGCAATCTGGTGCATTCTGGGCGTTCTGAGGTGCTTTTGTCAGAATCATGTGGATTCAGCCGCGTACTCGCGTATAGGCAGCTACGCGCCTGAAAGATAGTACAGTGTAGTGTGGCTGGGGTTTTGGTGTCTGACATACAGTAAACAGGAAACACTCCAACACCACGTTTCACCTTATATCCTGTAATAATTGTATTTTGTGTAATAGCTTCCACCTTTTTATTTCCTTTGAGTGGGATGTACAACTAGAAATAAGAAAACAGGAAATTAAACAAATTCAAATAATTTATTTATGCTATTTGTTTCCTTAAGAAATCAGTTTTATATATCTTTAGTAGTGCATGGTAATCAGCTCAAATTTAATAATCGATTAATTGGTTGTGCAACCGATCGATTAATGACCAAGGCCAAAAAAAATAAACTAGGTGTGTTTCCTATTGCCTGCTCTGAAAAAATAGGGTAGGCATTTTCTTCTTTTTTTCTTTGTTTTTAGCTCTACTGATCAGAGATCAGCAGAGCTTATGCCTTGGTGCGTTGTCCGTCGTCCGTCCGCCTGTCCGTCTGTCTGTCTGTCTGTCCGTAAACTTTTTTTTGTAGCGACTACTCCTCTAAAACTACTAAATGGATTTTCATGAAACTTTACAGAAATGTTGCCCATGAAGTCTAGTTGATCCTAGCAAAAATTCATGTAGATGTAAAATCCAAGATGGCCGCCAAATCTAAAAATGGGTTTTTAAAAAACAAGTTTGTAGCGACTACTTCTTGAAAACTCTAAGGGATATTGATATGGGACTTTTTCTTAAATGATCAGCATGACATGATGTTGGTCCTTGTCGAAAATCGTTTTGATTCGACGTTAAACATGGCTGCCAGTGGCCATCTTTGTTTACATAGAGTTATATAATGAAAACTTGTAGCGACTACTCCTCTGAAACTTCTTGACGGATTTTCATGAAACTTCACAGGAATGTTGCTCTTGATGTCTAATTGATCCTAGCAAAATTTCAGGTCGGCTGGAAATTCAAAATGGCCGCCCCGGCTAAAAATCGATTTTTAAAAATAAGTTCGTAGTGACTACTTCTTGAAAACTATAAGAGATATTGATATGGGACTTTTTCTAAAATGATTAGCATGACATGATGGCAGTCCGAGTCGACATTATTTTGATTCAACATTAAACATGGCTGCCAGTGACCATCTTTGTTTACATAGAGTTATATAATGAAAACTTGTAGCGACTACTCCTCTGAAACTACTTGACGGATTTTCATGAAACTTCACAGGAATGTTGTTCTTGATGTCTTATTGATCCTAGCAAAATTTCTGATCGGCCAGAAATACAAGATGGCCGCCACAGCTAAAAATAGATTTAAAAAAAAAAAGTTTGTAGCGACTACTTCTTGAAAACTATAAGTGATATTGATATGGGACTTCTTCTAAAATGATCAGCATGACCTGATGGTTATTCGAGTCGAACATTATTTTGATTCGACGTTATACATGGCTGCCAGTGACCATCTTTATTTACATAGAGTTATATAATGAAAACTTGTAGCGACTACTCCTCTAAAACTACTTGAGGGATTTTCATGAAACTTCACAGGAATGTTGCTCTTGATGTCTAATTGAGCTTAGCAAAATTTCAGGTTGGCCGGAAATTCAAGATGGCCACCACGGCTTAAAATAGATTTTTAAAAAATAAGTTTGTAGTGACTACTTCTTGAAAACTATAAGAGATATTGATATGGGCTTTTTTCTAAAATGATCAGCATGATATGGTAGTCATCCGAGTCGAACATTATTTTGATTCAATGTTAAACATGGCTGTCAGCGGCCATCTTTGTTTACATAGAGTTATATAATGAAAACTTGTAGCGACTACTCCTCTGAAACTACTTGACGGATTTTCATGAAACTTCACAGGAATGTTGCTCTTGATGTCTAATTGAGCTTAGCAAAATTTCAGGTTGGCCGGAAATTCAAGATGGCCACCACGGCTAAAAATAGATTTTTAAAAAATATGTTTGTAGTGACTACTTCTTGAAAACTATAAGAGATATTGATATGGGACTTTTTCTAAAATGATTAGCATGACATGATGGCAGGCCGAGTCGACATTATTTTGATTCAACATTAAACATGGCTGCCTGTGACCATCTTTGTTTACATAGAGTTATATAATGAAAACTTGTAGCGACTACTCCTCTGAAACTACTTGACGGATTTTCATGAAACTTCACAGGAATATTGTTCTTGATGTCTTATTGATCATAGCAAAATTTCTGATCGGCCAGAAATACAAGATGGCCGCCACAGCTAAAAATAGATTTAAAAAAAATAAGTTTGTAGCGACTACTTCTTGAAAACTATAAGTGATATTGATATGGGACTTCTTCTAAAATGATCAGCATGACATGATGGTTATTCGAGTTGAACATTATTTTGATTCGACGTTATACATGGCTGCCAGTGACCATCTTTATTTACATAGAGTTATATAATGAAAACTTGTAGCGACTACTTCTCTAAATCTACTTGAGGGATTTTCATGAAACTTCACAGGAATGTTGCTCTTGATGTCTAATTGAGCTTAGCAAAATTTCAGGTTGGCCGGAAATTCAAGATGGCCACCACGGCTAAAAATAGATTTTTAAAAAATAAGTTTGTAGTGACTACTTCTTGAAAACTATAAGAGATATTGATATGGGACTTTTTCTAAAATGATTAGCATGACATGATGGCAGTCCGAGTCGACATTATTTTGATTCAACATTAAACATGGCTGCCAGTGACCATCTTTGTTTACATAGAGTTATATAATGAAAACTTGTAGCGACTATTCCTCTGAAACTACTTGACGGATTTTCATAAAACTTCACAGGAATGTTGTTCTTGATGTCTTATTGATCCTAGCAAAATTTCTGATCGGCCAGAAATACAAGATGGCCGCCACAGCTAAAAATAGATTTAAAAAAAATAAGTTTGTAGCGACTACTTCTTGAAAACTATAAGTGATATTGATATGGGACTTCTTCTAAAATGATCAGCATGACATGATGGTTATTCGAGTCGAACATTATTTTGATTCGACGTTATACATGGCTGCCAGTGACCATCTTTATTTACATAGAGTTATATAATGAAAACTTGTAGCGACTACTCCTCTAAAACTACTTGAGGGATTTTCATGAAACTTCACAGGAATGTTGCTCTTGATGTCTAATTGAGCTTAGCAAAATTTCAGGTTGGCCGGAAATTCAAGATGGCCACCACGGCTAAAAATAGATTTTTAAAAAATAAGTTTGTAGACACTACTTCTTGAAAACTATAAGAGATATTGATATGGGCTTTTTTCTTAAATGATCAGCATGATATGGTAGTCATCGGAGTCGAACATTATTTTGATTCAATGTTAAACATGGCTGTCAGCGGCCATCTTTGTTAACATAGAGTTATATAATGAAAAATTGTAGCGACTACTCCTCTGAAACTACTTGACGGATTTTCATGAAACTTAACAGGAATGTTGCTCTTGATGTCTAATTGATCCTAACAAAATTTCAAGTCGGCCTGAAATTCAAGATGGCCACCACGGCTAAAAATAGATTTTTAAAATATAAGTTTGTAGCGCCTACTTCTTGAAAACTATAAGGGATATTGATATGGGACTTTTTCTAAAATGATCAGCATGACATGATGTTGGTCCTTGTCGAAAATCGTTTTGATTCGACGTTAAACATGGCTGCCAGTGGCCATCTTTGTTTACATAGAGTTATATAATGAAAACTTGTAGCGACTACTCCTCTGAAACTTCTTGACGGATTTTCATGAAACTTCACAGGAATGTTGCTCTTGATGTCTAATTGATCCTAGCAAAATTTCAGGTCGGCTGGAAATTCAAAATGGCCGCCCCGGCTAAAAATCGATTTTTAAAAATAAGTTCGTAGTGACTACTTCTTGAAAACTATAAGAGATATTGATATGGGACTTTTTCTAAAATGATTAGCATGACATGATGGCAGTCCGAGTCGACATTATTTTGATTCAACATTAAACATGGCTGCCAGTGACCATCTTTGTTTACATAGAGTTATATAATGAAAACTTGTAGCGACTACTCCTCTGAAACTACTTGACGGATTTTCATGAAACTTCACAGGAATGTTGTTCTTGATGTCTTATTGATCCTAGCAAAATTTCTGATCGGCCAGAAATACAAGATGGCCACCACAGCTAAAAATAGATTTAAAAAAAATAAGTTTGTAGCGACTACTTCTTGAAAACTATAAGTGATATTGATATGGGACTTCTTCTAAAATGATCAGCATGACCTGATGGTTATTCGAGTCGAACATTATTTTGATTCGACGTTATACATGGCTGCCAGTGACCATCTTTATTTACATAGAGTTATATAATGAAAACTTGTAGCGACTACTCCTCTAAAACTACTTGAGGGATTTTCATGAAACTTCACAGGAATGTTGCTCTTGATGTCTAATTGAGCTTAGCAAAATTTCAGGTTGGCCGGAAATTCAAGATGGCCACCACGGCTAAAAATAGATTTTTAAAAAATAAGTTTGTAGTGACTACTTCTTGAAAACTATAAGAGATATTGATATGGGCTTTTTTCTAAAATGATCAGCATGATATGGTAGTCATCCGAGTCGAACATTATTTTGATTCAATGTTAAACATGGCTGTCAGCGGCCATCTTTGTTTACATAGAGTTATATAATGAAAACTTGTAGCGACTACTCCTCTGAAACTACTTGACGGATTTTCATGAAACTTCACAGGAATGTTGCTCTTGATGTCTAATTGAGCTTAGCAAAATTTCAGGTTGGCCGGAAATTCAAGTTGGCCACCACGGCTAAAAATAGATTTTTAAAAAATATGTTTGTAGTGACTACTTCTGGAAAACTATAAGAGATATTGATATGGGACTTTTTCTAAAATGATTAGCATGACATGATGGCAGTCCGAGTCGACATTATTTTGATTCAACATTAAACATGGCTGCCAGTGACCATCTTTGTTTACATAGAGTTATATAATGAAAACTTGTAGCGACTACTCCTCTGAAACTACTTGACGGATTTTCATGAAACTTCACAGGAATGTTGTTCTTGATGTCTTATTGATCCTAGCAAAATTTCTGATCGGCCAGAAATACAAGATGGCCGCCACAGCTAAAAATAGATTTAAAAAAAATAAGTTTGTAGCGACTACTTCTTGAAAACTATAAGTGATATTGATATGGGACTTCTTCTAAAATGATCAGCATGACATGATGGTTATTCGAGTCGAACATTATTTTGATTCGACGTTATACATGGCTGCCAGTGACCATCTTTATTTACATAAGAGTTATATAATGAAAACTTGTAGCGACTACTCCTCTAAAACTACTTGAGGGATTTTCATGAAACTTCACAGGAATGTTGCTCTTGATGTCTTATTGAGCTTAGCAAAATTTCAGGTTGGCCGGAAATTCAAGATGGCCACCACTGCTAAAAATAGATTTTTAAAAAATAAGTTTGTAGAGACTACTTCTTGAAAACTATAAGAGATATTGATATGGGCTTTTTTCTAAAATGATCAGCATGATATGGTAGTCATCGGAGTCTAACATTATTTTGATTCAATGTTAAACATGGCTGTCAGCGGCTATCTTTGTTTACATAGAGTTATGTAATGAAAATTTGTAGCGACTACTCCTTTGAAACTACTTGACGGATTTTCATGAAACTTCACAGGAATGTTGCTCTTGATGTCTAATTGATCCTAGCAAAATTTCAGGTTGGCTGGAAATTCAAGATAGCCGCCATGGCTAAAAATAAATTTTCAAAAAACAAGTTTGTAGCGACTTCTTCTTGAAATCAAAATCAATCAGTAGAGCTTCAAGGTCATTGACCTCTTGTTTAATCAAGATATTGTGAGATTCTATTTAACTCATTTGAAACTCTGAATGTATCGTATGACATTCCAGGCAAATCATATGGCTTACCTAACTATTTTCCACTTTGCTGTTTAATTACGTAATAATTTGCATATATACCACCAGTGCCCAGTGGATTACAGAAAATATAGAATTGGTGGACATCGCTGAACAACAAAAAATACCAAGGTCAAGATAATATTTTGCGTTATTTCCCCAAAACTACACCCTGGTTAAACCACTTAACGTCAGTAACTTTATCTCGCTTTTATTTGTTTGATACTTTGTCATATGAAGTGTTGTCTTTAGTGGACATCATTTAAGCACTAATATGTGGTTTGACGCAGTGGGTGAGACACCCTCAGACCGAGATCTTGTTGTTTAAGTTTGGGAGTGGGGGGGTGGGTGGGGGTGCAGGGGGAGGGGTAGGGATGGAGTGTGGATTAAGTTTTTGTTATATCTCAGCATTACCATGTCGGATCTTCATCATTTTAACAACACCTTCCTGTCATCAAGCACTGACCATACCCTGCAAACTAGGTCACTCTCCAGAACATGCATTTCGTTAACCTTTTTGTTTAAGTTTGGGTGGTGGGATTAAGATTTTGTTATATCTCAGCATTACCATGTCGATCTTAATCAAATTTTAACAGCACCCTCCCCTCATCAAGCACTGACCATACCCTGCAAACTAGGTAACCTACTTTCTCCAAAATGTGTTATGTTAACCTTTTTAACTTTGTTATACAGGCATCAACAATTTTTAGCAAAGCTTATGGGATGATGAGTTGTCTGTCGTCCGTCGTCCGTTAACTTTTGCCTTGTGAACACTTTAGGGCCTTCATTATTAATCTGATCTTTAGGAAACTTTACCAGTGTCTTTATATCAATGAAAGCTCAGAGAAGTTCGAAAACCAGCCAGATCGGATCAGTAACACAGGAGTTGTGGCCCTTGTTTGACTGAAAAAATGCCATATTAAGCCTTGTTAACTCTCTAGCACCTTCATTTATTATTTGATCTTTACCAAACTTGCACAGGTGGTTAATATCAATGAAAACTCGAACAAGTTCGAAAACCAGCCAAATCGGATCAGTAACACCCGAGTTATGGTCCTTTTTTTTTTTTGGAAAATTCAATTTTCTGCCTTGTGAACACTCCAGCACCTTCAGTTATTATTTGATCTTTACCAAACTTGCACAGATTGTTAATTCCAATGAAAGTTTGGACAAATTCGATAACCAGCTAAATTGGGCGTGTAACACCAGAGTTATGGCCCTTTTTTTTCTCTGAAAAATGCCATTTTCTGCCTTGTGAACACTCTAGCACCTTCATTTATTATTTGATCTTTACCAAACTTACACTGCTTGTTATTATCAATGAAAACTCGGACAAGTTCAAAAACTAGCAACATTGAATGAGTTAAAGCAGAATTATGGCCCTTGATTTGCTGAAAAATGGCGTATTCTGCCTTGTGAACACTAGCAACTTCATTTATTATTTGATCTTTACCAAACATGCATAGATTGTTAATATCAATGAAAGCTTGGACGAGTTCGAAAACCAGCCAAATGGGATTTAATAAGTAGCAGCAGAATTATGGCCCTTGTTTTTCTAAAAAAACTATATTCTGCTTTGTGAACACTGGTTCCTTCATTTATTATTTGATCTTTACCTAACTTACACAGATTGTTCATATCAATGTAAGCTGAGACAAGTTTGAAAAACATAGTATTAGTAACACAGGAGTTACGGCCCTTGATTTAGTTAAAAGTGCAGTATTTTGCCTCATTAAGACGATAAGGCTTTTATTATACCCCCTGCAAAGTGGGGAGGGGGGGTATACTGGAATCACCTTGTCCGTCCGTCCGTCCGTTCGTCCATCCGTCCGTAGACGCAATTCTTGTCCGGGCTATTTCTCAATAACTCCTTCTTAAAATTACGTGAAACTTGCTGGGAAACTTGTATCAATATCGAATGGACATGCGCATATTATCATGACGTTTATAATATATAATACAAAATCCTTGTCCGGGCTATTTCTCTAAACCTCCTTGTTAGAATTTAGAGAAACTTGCTAGAATTTAGAGAAACTTGCTAGAATTTAGAGAAACTTGCTAGGAAGTATTAATATCAAGTGGAGATGTGCATACTGTCATGATGTTACGGTTCAGTAATATTCCACTGAATTATGACCCTTTGTAGTTCTAATATCTGTGCGTAGACGCAATTCTTGTCCGGACTATTTCTCAATAACTCCTTCTTAGAATTTTGCAAAACTTGCTAGGAAGTATCAATATCGTGTGGTCATGCATATATTGTCATGACGTTCCATTTGGATAATTTTCCACAGAGTTTTGGCCCTTTGTATTTCTAATGTATATAAATATAATACGAAATCCTTGTCCGGGCTATTTCTCTAAAATTCCTTGTTAGAAGTTAGGGAAAATTGCTAGGAAGTATCAATATCAAGTGGAGATGTGCATACTTTCATGACGTTCCGGTTCAATAATTTTCCACTGAGTTATGGCCCTTTGTATTTTTAATGCATTTCATACTTGGTAGTTAAATAGAAAATTCTTGTTCGGGCTATTTCTCAAAACCCCCATGTTATAAAGCATCAATATCAAGTGCAGATGCGCATATTGTCACGACATTCCGATTCGATAATTTTCCACTCAGTTATGGCCCTTTGTATTTTTTAATGCATTTTATACTTGGTAGTCAAATAGAAAATTCTTGTCCCGGCTTTTTCTCTATAATATACGTCTATGTATCTTATAGGAGCAATGTCTTGAATGTTTACCCATCCCACAACAAGTTGCCAGTGGTGGGTATTTGTCCACCTCGGCGACAGTTCTAGTTTGGCCTGATTTTAATGAAACTTTGATATGATGATCAATACCAAATCTAGTCATGTATAGCGTCACCATGTTCCAGTTGATTGTATTTTGGCAGAATTTTTTTTGCCCTTTATAGGTTTTAATTCACAAACTTTGTCCGGACTACGTTCTCCTGAACCCCTGACCGGATATCAGTGAAACTTTGCAGGGATGATCAGTACCAGGCCTATGTCGTCGCTGTGTTCCAGTTGAATGGTTTTTGCGGGGTTATAGCCCTTTAAAGGTTTTGATACACAAACTTTAACCAGGCTAGTCTCTTCTAGCTGAACTCCTGGCCGAATTTCAACGAATTTTGGCAGGGATAATGAGTACCAAGCCTAGTGGCGCCTATCATCGCTGTGTTCTGGTTGAATGAGTTATGACCTAATATACACAAACTTTATCCAGACAATTTTTCCCGATCCCCTGACTTGATTTCAGTGAAACTTGACAGGATTGATCAGTACCAAGCCTAGTTGCGCATGTTGTTGTCGTGTTCCCCATCAAAGACTCCATATAGCCAGTAGAGCGATACAGGCCCTCTTGGGCCTCTTGTTTTTTATATCTCGGCATTGCCAGGTTTTATTAGCTCTACTGATCAGAGATCAGCAGAGCTTATGCCATGGTGCGGTGTCTGTCGTCCGTCTTTTTTTGTAGCGACTACTCTCAAACTACTGAATCGCTTTTCATGAAACTTTACAGAAATGTTGCCCATGAAGTCTAGTTGATCCTAGAAAAAATTCATGTTGATGTGAAATCCAAGATGGCCACCAAATTTAAAAATTGATTTTTAAAAAAGAAGTTTGTAGCGACTACTTCTTGAAAACTCTAAGTGATATTGATATGGGACTTTTTCTTAAATGATCAGCATGGCATGATGTTGGTCCTTGTCAAAAATCATTTTCATTCGACATTAAACATGGCTGCCAGCGGCCATCTTTGCTTACATAGATTTATTTAGTAAAAATTTGTAGCGACTACTCCTCTAAAACTACTCGACAGATTTCCATGAAACTTAAAAGGAATGTTGCTTTTGATGTCTAAATGATCCTAGCAACATTTCATGTTGGGCGGAAATTCAAGATGGCCGCCACAGCTAAAAATAGATTTTCAAAAAACAAGTTGTAGCGAGTACTTCTTGAAAACTATAAGTGATATTGATATGGGACTTTTTCTAAAATGAACAGTATGGAATGATGTTGATCCTTGTCGAAAATTATTTTGATGCTACGTTAAACATGGCCGCCAGCTGCCATCTTTGTTTACATAGAGTTATATAATGAAAACTTGTAGCGACTACTCCTCTGAAACTACTTGACGGATTTTCATGAAACTTCACAGGAATGTTGCTCTTGATGTCTAATTGATCCTAGCACATTTTCAGGTCGGCCGGAAATTCAAGATGGCCGCCATGGCTAAAAATAAATTTTACAAGTTTGTAGCGACTACTTCTTGAAAACTATAAGTGATATTGATATGACATGATGTTGATCCGTGTCAAAAATTATTATGATTCGACGTTAAACATGGCTGCCAGCGGCCATCTTTGTTTACATAGAGTTATGTAATGAAAACTTGTAGCGACTACTCCTCTGAAACTACTTGACACTTCACATGAATGTTGCTCTTGATGTCTAATTGATCCTAGCAAAACTTCAGGTTGGCCGGAAATTCAAGATGGCCACCACGGCCAATAATAAATTTTCAAAATACAAGTTTGTAGTGACTACTTCTTGAAAACTATAAGTGATATTGATATGGGACTTTTTCTAAAATGATCAGTATGACATGATGTTTGTGGTCTTTGTCAAAAATCGTTTTGATTCGATGTTAAACATGGCTGCCAGTGGCCATCTTTGTTTACATAGAGACTTGTAGTGACTACTCCTCTGAACCTACTTGTATTTTTTACCTTACAGAAATGTTGCCCATGAAGTCTAGTTGATCCTAGCAAAATTTCATGTTGATGTGAAATCCAAGATGGCCACCAAAGCTAAAAATAGATTTTTAAAATACAAGTTTTAGCGACTACTTCTTGAAAACTCTAAGTGATATTGATATGGGACTTTTTCTTAAATTATCAGCATGACATGATGTTGGTCCTTGTCAAAAATCGTTTTGATTCGATGTTAAACATGGCTGCCAGTGGCCATCTTTGTTTACATAGAGACTTGTAGCAACTATTCCTCTGAAACTACTCGGCGGATTTTCATGAAACTTTACAGGAATGTTGCTCTTGATGTCTAATTGATCCTAGCAAAATTTCAGGTCGGCCAGAAATTCAAGATGGCTGCCACAGCTAAAAATAGGTTTTTAACAAATAAGTTTGTAGCGACTACTTCTTGAAAACTATAAGTGATATTGATATGGGACTTTTCTAAAACGATCAGCATGACATGATGTTGATCCTAGTCGAACATTTTTTTGATTTGACGTTAAACATGGCTGCCAGTGGCCATCTTTGTTTACATAGAGTTATATAGTAAAAACTTGTAGCGACTACTCCTCTGAAAGTACTTGACGGATGTTCATGAAACTTCACAGGAATGTTGCTCTTGATGTCTAGTTGATCTTAGAAAAGTTTCAGGCTGGCTGGCCTGAAATTTAAGATGGCCACCACAGCTAAAAATAGATTTAAAATAAATAAATTTGTAGCGACTACTTCTTGAAAACTGTAAGTGATATTGATATGGGTCGTTTTCTAAAATGATCAGCATGACATGGTGTTGATCCTTGTCGAAATTTATTTTGATGCGACTTTAAACATTGCCGCTAGCGGCCATCTTTGTTTACATAGATTTATATAGTAAAAACTTGTAGCAACTACTCCTGAAACTACTTGACGAATTTTTATGAAACTTCACAGGAATGTTGCTCTTGATGTCTAATTGATCCCAGATTTTATTTAGGTCGGCCGGAAATTCAAGATGACCGCCATGGCTAAAAACAGATTTTTAAAAAAAGAATTTGTAGCGACTGCTTCTTGAAAATTGTAAGTGATATTGATATGGGACTTTTTCTAAAATGATCAGCATGACATGATGTTGATCCTTGTTGAAAATTATTATGATTCGACATTAAACATGGGCACCAGTGGCCATCTTTGTTTACATAGAGCTTGTATAGTAAACATTTGTAGCGACTACTCCTCTGAAACTACTTTGTCGGATTTTCAGGGCTAAATCTAGGCAAGGAATTTAGGGAGAAGTCACTTCTCCCTCAAGTGATTTTAGGGAGAAGTGGAGAGAATTTAGGGAGACTTCACGCGACGTGTATACGTAGACAACAGTTGAATATTCATCACCATGTATATCGCAGTGCAGTGAATACAGTGTAATGCACACTAATTCTTTTTACTCTATAATATGAGCTTGAAATATTGATGCAAATTTCTATGATAATGGATTTATTACTATACTGTACCTTTTTAAAAAAACAAAAAAAACAACATTTTTTGAATCGCCCTGTAGATTGAGCCCTGATTTTCATGAAACTTCACAGGAATGTTGCTCTTGATGTCTAGTTGATCCTAGCACAATTTCAGGTTGGCCGAAAATTCAAGATGGCCACCACGGCTAAACATAGATTTTTAAAAACAAGTATGTAGGGACTACTTCTTGAAAACTGTAAGTGATATTGATATGGGACTTTTTCTAAAATGATCAGCATGACAAGATGTTGATCCTTGTCCAAAATTATTTTGATTCGACATTAAACATGGCTGCTAGTGGCCATCTTTGTTTACCTAGAGTTATATAGTAAAAACTTCAACTTGTAGCGACTACTCCTCTGAAACTACTTGACAGATTTTTATGAAACTTCACAGGAATGCTGATCTAGCTTTCAAAATCTATCAGTAGAGCTTCAAGGTCATTGAACTTTTGTTTTACACTCTGCTTATGGTCCTCTGTGGTCAAATTTGGCCTGCCCATGGGTCACGTCAAACTTGATTTGAGTGTATCGAAAACTTGATTTGTTTAAAGCTAGTCAGACTTAAGCGAAAAACATCCCTCTTCTATATATTAGTAATTGAAGACACTTCATAAAAAACTAGTTTGATACTGCCATATCTGACACACACTCCTTCTATCCCCCTACCAACCATGGACACCATATAGACAGTAGAGTGATATTTGCCCTCTTGGGCCTCTTGTTTGATATTAATTAAACTTGATTATAATGTTTATCCCAATAGTGGGATGTGATGTGACGGGGCAAATAACAAATATTTGGGCTTTTATAGCCTATCTCACATCCTACATTTGTAAACCAGAAAGGACAATGAGTGAAATGATGAGATATTCAAATTATGAAGGGTCAAGGTCATGGGGATATCAATTCATCGAATTTGCTTGTTTAATATATAGACTGTGATAGATGATTATTTATGTAGACTGTGATAGATGATTATTTATGTCGACTGATAGATGATTATTTATGTCGACTGTGGTAGATGATTATTTATGTAGACTGTGATAGATGATTATTTATGTCGACTGTGATAGATGATTATTTATGTCGACTGTGGTAGATGAGTATTTATATAGACTGTGATAGATGATTATTTATGTAGACTGTGATAGATGATTATTTATGTCGACTGTGGTAGACGAGTATTTATATAGACTGTGGTAGATGATTATTTATGTAGACTGTGGTAGATGATTATTTATGTAGACTGTGATAGATGATTATTTATGTCGACTGTGGTAGATGAGTATTTATGTAGACTGTGGTAGATGATTATTTATGTAGACTGTGATAGATGATTATTTATGTCGACTGTGGAAGATGAGTATTTATGTAGACTGTGATAGATGATTATTTATGTCGACTGTGGTAGACGAGTATTTATATAGACTGTGGTAGATGATTATTTATGTAGACTGTGGTAGATGATTATTTATGTCGACTGTGGTAGACGAGTATTTATATAGACTGTGATAGATGAGTATTTATGTAGACTGTGGTAGATGATTATTTATGTAGACTGTGATTTATGATTATTTATGGCGACTGTGGTAGATGAGTATTTATGTAGACTGTGGTAGATGATTATTTATATAGACTGTGATAGATGAGTATTTATGTAGACTGTGGGAGATGATTATTTATGTAGACTGTGATAGATGAGTATTTATGTAGACTGTGATAGATGAGTATTTTTTGTAGACTGTGGTAGATGATTATTTATTTATATAGACTGTGATTGATTATTTATATAGACTGTGATAGATTATTTAAATAGACTGTGATAGATGAGTATGTTTTCTGTGTTTTAGGCAGAGGAGGAGAAGAAGAGACAAAAAGAGATACAGAGCACGTATGATGACAGGGAGATCCGAGACCTAGAGAAGAAACTTCACCTGAACAAACGCAAGACGAAAACTCTACCACAGTCATTTCTGGATGATGGACTCGATTGTATCCTTCAAATAATAATGCACCTGTCAAAGGGGGTGACGGCAGGCATACTCTGGGGATTACATGTCAATGATGACACCAGGGTTGGGAATAAGACAGAAACAGGTACCACCAACATTTGATATTTTATATCGAGTATATTGGTAGACCCTAGGGAATTAGACATACATTGCTCTTACTGATGGGACTTTGACAGTCAATTTGTACATTTGTCTTTTCCCCTGGGTATGCCCCCTCCCTTGCTCATTGAGGAAAACATTGATAGGTGGATAAGCCGGGAACACTGGGTTGGGCTATTTAATGTAACTTTACTGTAAATATTAATCAAGACTGTAGATTCATCTATCACAATCTATATAAATAATCATTTATCACAGTCTACTTAAATAATCATGTATCACAGTCTACAGTTGCTGCCACGCGGATTACGACTTTTTCGCAGCATCCCCGCGGCCGTTTTTCAATCAAAGTCACAAATCCCCGCGATCTTACCGCGGATTGTCACCCGAAATATCGCGGGGATTCCCCGCGACTGTAAAAATCGCCGCGATTGCAAAATCCAGTCTCGAAAGAAAGAAATCACCGCGATTCTCCGTGATAGATTCGCGGGGGAACGCTGGGGAAATTAGACCACGGATCAATGAAAAATGTAATAAAAATGATAAATACAATGAACAATTTTGGAAGCAATAGGTATTTCAAACTTTTAATGCATTTAATAACGTGTGTTTTTCGTTTTTGTTTTCCAAAAGTCACATTTCTCTTCACCGGACATAAATTGGCTACCCACAATCCTTTGCGATGTGTGTACCTATTAACAAGGCGGCACTAATAACGGGTTTATGACCCGGAATTCTTTACAATTTTTCGGATTATTTCTGACTAAAGAACCCATCGATGTATTAATAACCAACAGCAGAATAGTAAAATATGTTAAAATAACGATTAATTAAAAAAATATAATTCTAATTTCCAGTGTAAGATTTGAATTTTATGTTCAGTCACCGCGAAGATGGTAATAGGAACCGCCATATAACTATCGTGACCCAGTATACATTATCCGGGCATTTGAATTTTCCGAAAACAAAAATAAAATTGTCCTCTGCTTCGGGTTTTTAATAGTTATTGAATAATAATGCATTAAATTGACTGCACAATTGTACATTGATAATGAAGATAAATCGCGGCGATGGCCTGCGATTTCACACCGGGTAAAGTAGTGTGCGAATCAAAACAGATCACCGCGAATCGCGGTGATTGTGTCGCGGTGGAAAAAATATATTATCCCCGCGATGAGCGGGCTGTCCGCGGATCGCGGGGACAAAATCAGTGTGTCCGCGGTGAGATAAAATCGCCGCGATGAGTGGGATTAGTCTTAATCCGCGTGGCAGCAACTGTATATAAATAATCATCTATCACAGTCTGTATAAATAATCATCTGTCACAGTCTATAAGTAATCAGTTATCACAATCTATATAATTAATCATCTTTAACAGTATATATAAATAATCATCTATCACAGTCTATATAAATAATCATATATCACAGTCTATAAATAATCAGTTATCACAATCTATATAAGTAATCATTTATCACAGTATATATAAATAATCATCTATCAGTCTATATAAATAATCATCTATCACAGTCTATATAATCATCTATCAGTCTACATAAATGATCACCTATCACAGTGTATATAATCATCTATCACAGTAGTCTACATACATAATCATCTCTCACATAGTCTACATCAATAATCATCTATCACGGTCTATATAAATAATCATCTATCACGGTCTATATAAATAATCATCTATCACAGTCTATATAATCATCAATCACAGTCTACATAAATAATCATCAATCACAGTCTATATCAATAATCAGTTATCACAATCTATATAAGTAATCATCTATAACAGTATATATAAATAATCAGCTATCACTGTCTATATAATCATTTTTCACAGTCTACATAAATAATCATCTATCACAGTCTACATAAATAATCAGCTATCACAGTCTATATAAATAATCAGCTATCACAGTATATATAAATAATCAGCTATCACTGTCTATATAATCATTTTTCACAGTCTACATAAATAATCATCTATCACAGTCTACATAAATAATCATCTATCACAGTCTACATAAATAATCATCTATCACAGTCTACATAAATAATCAGCTATCACAGTATATATAAATAATCAGCTATCACTGTCTATATAATCATTTTTCACAGTCTACATAAATAATCATCTATCACAGTCTACATAAATAATCAGCTATCACAGTCTATATAATCATCTATCACTGTCTACATAAATAATCATCTATCACAGTCTACATAAATAATCATCATCTATCACAGTCTATATAAATAATCATCTATGATTGTCTATATAAATAATCATCTATGATTGTCTATATAAGTAATCATATATCACAGTCTATATAAATAATCATCTATCACAGTCTATATAAATAATCATCTATCACAGTCTATATAAATAATCATCTTTCACAGTCTATATAAATAATCATCTTTCACAGTCTATATAAATAATTATCTATCAACAGTGCAGGGAAGCACAATAAGGTTTTACTCGTCACCATCCAGGAAAGCCTTAGTTTAATAATATTTTATTGCAAGCTTCATTATACAATACAAATGTATATAAACAGTGGCATAATAAGCATGAAAAAAAAGCAATTGGGTTGGACTACTAGTTATTCCAGCATTAGTTACAGTCCTTCCCACAGCATTACATGTTACGTTTATTAAAGCCTTGATTAATATTCACAACAAATTCAATATTAAACAGGCACTTTTGTAATATCCTTTAGTATTAATGTGTCACACTTATCAGACTTAATTGTCCAATTTAAACAGTGCAACGTGATTGATCGACATAAAGCAGAGCCAGGTATTGTTAACACTTTTTGTCGATTCAAATACAAGCAACGCCTGACATTATAAACAGAAGCCAAGAGTTAATCAAAATAAATGTCAATCAAGATATTTCTGTCATACTCAAAACAGGATCATTAATTGAATGTATTAATATTTAGAACAGCTCGACTAGTTTTCGAAAACAGCCATGTAACAGCCTATTCCCCATTCCCAAAGCTGATCAACAAATTAAACTAATTAATAATACAATACAAAGTAATGCATTTGTTAGGTAAACAAAAGAACTCTTCAAAGATACAGTGTAGGTTCTAGGTTTATACCAACAAAGATACAGTGTACATTCTAGGTTACCAACAAAGATGCAGTGTACATTCTAGGTTACCAACAAAGATGCAGTGTACATTCTAGGTTACCAACAGAGATGCAGTGTACATTCTAGGTTACCAACAAAGATGCAGTGTACATTCTAGGTTACCAACAAAGATGCAGTGTACATTCTAGGTTACCAACAGAGATGCAGTGTACATTCTAGGTTACCAACAAAGATGAAGTGTATGTTCTAGGTTACCAACAAAGATGCAGTGTATGTTCTAGGTTACCAACAAAGATGCAGTGTAGGTTCTAGGTTACCAACAGAGATACAGTGTACATTCTAGGTTGCCAACAAAGATGCAGTGTAGGTTCTAGGTTACCAACAAAGATGCAGTGTACATTCTAGGTTACCAACAAAGATGCAGTGTACATTCTAGGTTACCAACAAAGATGTAGTGTATGTTCTAGGTTACCAACAAAGATGCAGTGTATGTTATAGGTTACCAACAAAGATGCAGTGTAGGTTCTAGGTTACCAACAGAGATGCAGTGTACATTCTAGGTTACCAACAGAGATGCAGTGTACATTCTCGGTTACCAACTAAGATGCAGTGTACATTCTAGGTTGCCAACAGAGATGCAATGTATGTTCTAGGTTACCAACAGAGATGCAGTGTACATTCTAGGTTACCAACAGAGATGCAGTGTACATTCTAGGTTACCAACAGAGATGCAGTGTACATTCTAGGTTACCAACAAAGATGCAGTGTACATTCTAGGTTACCAACAGAGATGCAGTGTACATTCTAGGTTACCAACAGAGATTCAGTGTACATTCTAGGTTACCAACAAAGATGCAGTGTACATTCTAGGTTACCAACAAAGATGCAGTGTACATTCTAGGTTACCAACAAAATACAGTGTATGTTCTAGGTTACCAACAAAGATGCAGTGTATGTTCTAGGTTACCAACAAAGATGCAGTGTACATTCTAGGTTACCAACAGAGATGCAGTGTACATTCTAGGTTACCAACAAAGATGCAGTGTACATTCAAGGTTACCAACAAAATACAGTGTATGTTCTAGGTTACCAACAAAGATGCAGTGTATGTTCTAGGTTACCAACAGAGATGCAGTGTACATTCTAGGTTACCAACAGAGATGCAGTGTACATTCTAGGTTGCCAACAAAGATGCAGTGTACATTCTAGTTAACCACAAAATACAGTGTACATTCTAGGTTACCAACAAAATACAGTGTACATTCTAGGTTGCCAATAAAATACAGTGTACATTCTGGGTTGCCAACAAAGATGCAGTGTACATTCTAGTCAACCAACAAATGCGCAGTGTACGTTCTAGGTTACCAACAAAGATGCAGTGTACATTCTAGGTTACCAACAAAGATGCAGTGTACATTCTAGGTTGCCAACAAAGATGCAGTGTACATTCTGGTTAACCAACAAAATACAGTGTACATTCTAGGTTACCAACAAAATACAGTGTACATTCTAGGTTGCCAACAAAGATGCAGTGTACATTCTAGTTACCCAACAAAGGCACAGTGTACGTTCTAGGTTACCAACAGAGATGCAGTGTACATTCTAGGTTGCCAACAAAGATGCAGTGTACATTCTAGTTAACCAACAAAGGCGCAGTGTACGTTCTAGGTTACCAACAGAGATGCAGTGTACGTTCTAGGTTACCAACAAAGATGCAGTGTACGTTCTAGATTACCAACAAAGATGCAGTGTACATTCTAGGTCCGACAAAGATGAAGTGTAGGTTCTAGGTTACCAACAAAGATGCAGTGTACATTCTAGGTTACCAACAAAGATGCAGTGTACATTCTAGGTTACCAACAAAGATGCAGTGTACGTTCTAGATTACCAACAAAGATGCAGTGTACATTCTAGGTCCGACAAAGATGAAGTGTAGGTTCTAGGTTACCAACAAAGATGCAGTGTACATTCTAGGTTACCAACAAAGGCGCAGTGTACATTCTAGTTAACCAACAAAGGCGCAGCGTACGTTCTAGGTTACCAACAAAGATGCAGTGTAGGTTCTAGGTTACCAACAAAGATGCAGTGTATGTTCTAGATTACCAACAAAATACAGTGTAGGTTCTAGGCTACCAACAAAGATGCAGTGTACATTCTAGGTTACCAAGAAGATACAGTGTAGGTTCTAGGTTACCAACTAAGATGCAGTGTACGTTCTAGGTTACCAACAAAGATGCAGTGTACATTCTAGGTTACCAACAAAATACAGTGTAGGTTCTAGGTTACCAACAAAGATGCAGTGTACGTTCTAGGTTACCAACAAAGATGCAGTGTACGTTCTAGGTTACCAACAAAGGTGGATACAGGATTGGTTGGGGACACAACCTGTTTGTTACATCAGTTTTAGTGGAGGGAGGGGCGTTTGTGCAACTTTTAAAAAAATTGTTGAAAATCAAACAAAATACTTTAAACATATAACTTTTCATTACTTGTAAGACTTTATATAGAGGGCATGTGCCGGTCACATGAATCTACCACTGACCAATGTTTAAAGCTTTGAGAATACATTAAAAGTACATTTAGAAAACTTAACATAATAATACAGATATCCTTGATGTGGTTGATGCAGAAAAACTGAAAAGCCTGGCTGGTGGGGATGAAGATTCAGGTCTGTCTATTTATCTCCTTCTAATTTGAACTCTACTGGCCCAAGGCTAGGTTAGTTGATGTCATGACACCTTGTTTGTCATAGGCATCGGTCCGTCTTTTAGCTAGCTTGTGGATACAGTTAACAATTCTCGGACAAGTACAACATTGAGCAATATTGAAACGTGTGTTTTAGAGTTTTTTCCCTTGATTATAGAAAATATGCAAATTTCAGCTTGTGTAACTTGAATCATGTTTTGACTTTCACCAAATTTGACCTTCATAACATATCAGACGAGTTGGACAATGAGCACTGCTGATGTGTGCCATAATAACTGCCCTTGACTATTGACAAATTTATAAGAATTTATTTTGGAAACACCATAACTTTAGTAAACAGACAGATTTTTACAAAATGTTTATAGCTTTTATTTTCAATTCAAACTCAGACAGGTGAGCAAAGTCATTGCATGTGTAACAGAGTTATTGCCCTTGATTATGTTTAGATAAGGGAACTATAACTTCATTACAGTTTGGAATCAAGTGAAAATGTATACAGTTGTATTTTTCTTTCTTTGTTCACATACTCCATTACCCTGTTACGAGGATAATGTGTATCAAGCACCAAACTTATGCTCACATGTTCAGTGTCATGGGTTGTTTGGTTCATATCTCGGTACTAAACCACTTCAGATAATGGGTGAGACTTTATGTGTGTATGTATTCTTAATACTAGATGATGTCTGTCACACCAATTGTGGGGTTGCATGTTTATGGGCAAGGTTATGCGGTTTTCATTACTCTTGAATCATTTCAGGGCTTTTTCAACCCTATTATGCGGGGCTGATATTTGGCCCCCTCCCAATAGCAAAAACCTTTAGATCTATATTTTCCCAATTTTGGAGAAAAAAAGTCAAATTTTTAAAAATATAGAATTATTGTTTTTATTAATAAAAGGGATAGTCCTTCCAATAGTTAAAAAAAACATTTAAATGTTAAACGTTATTGTTGTTATTCATGTTATACTTTTTATATATGTTTTTGTAGATATGGAGAAAGATGACTTTGGATTGATGCATGATGATGGAAGTGAAAGTGATGATGATGACATAGATCAAGATGATGACAACAAACAAGAAAAAGATGAAATAGACTCAAGCGGAAGTGATAATGAATCTGACAGTAAGCTTCAATTAGAAGTCGAAGCAAAATCAAAACCTGAAAAAACAAAGCCCACAAAGCAGGGTTTTGAGAAACCTCAGAAAGAAAAGTGGGAAGAACTTGCAGATAGAATTAAACAAGTTGTTCAGAAAAAGAAAACTAAAATGCAAGACACGCTTGAAGATTGTGATAATGAGCTGGATGACTTGACGGATAATAAAAATAAAGTGAAAAAACATGTGACTTTTGGAGATGATGTTGAAGATGATGATGATGATGATGATGATGATGATGATGATGATGATGACCTAACTGATGAGGATGATTTCAGTGATGAAAATATTAGTGGTGAAGAGGATGATAATGAAGATGATGACATTGAAAAAAATGACATTGAGATCGAGGATTTGAATATTGATGCAGATATTGTTAATGAGTTAAATGATGATAAAGATGATGACGATAAAACTGAAATGCCTGATTTGAAAGAAGACATCTATGGGCGACTAAGAGATGCTGAAGGTAACATAGTGAAAGATAACGCACCAGCAGGACCAGGGAGTGGTTCTTACATCCCGCCAGGAAAACGGCTACAAATGGCAGCTGGGAAGGATGAAAAGAAGCAAATACAAATGGACAGGTTACAGAAGCAGCTTAAAGGTTTAGTAAACAGGTAATATGGAGGTGTGAATCAGGCCTGGAATTGACCAACCATACTTCAGAATATTCTTAGAATCAAGTACTTAAAATATTTTCATTTACAAATATTCCCATGACCTTCAAAGATAAACAATCGTATGAAGTTTGCTATTTATTTATAGTCTTTATCATATTTATACATAGCAGCTTGTTATGAACGTTTATCATTTAAACTTACAGAAATATTTGTGATGGAAATTTGCATACTTGCACTTAAGTCTTAAGAATGGTTAGGAAACCCTGCTAGTCAGCTGGGCAAACATATTTCCTGACCGGTTTCGTTCAGTAGATATTGCTACTGCTTCTTTGTAAGTAACGAATACCTGAAGAAGATTTCATATCGACTGAACGAAACTCTTACAACTAAGGGACACTGTACTTACATCATAATATATGTATAACGTTGCTCGGTAGCTCAAACATGGGCCTTTCACAGTTTGTATGTCAATAATGAATTGAAAACCTCAAAATACCTGAACATTTGGACACTGCTTTATGGTCAGTTCTCTGGGCACACAGGCAAGACTAGTCCATTCAACGGACAAACACAGCACCATGTATTGTATAATTTCATTGTCTATTTTTAGCTCAACTGATCAGAGATCAGCGGAGCTTATGCCGTGGTGCGGTGTCCGTCGTCCGTCCGTCCGTCTGTCCGTCTGTCCGTCTGTCCGTCTGTCTGTCCGTAAACTTTTATTTGTAGCGACTTCACAGCTGAAACTACTGGATGGATATTCATGAAACTTTACAGAAATGTTGCCCATAAAGTCTAGTTGATCCTAGCAAAAATTCATGTTGATGTGAAATCCAAGATGGCCGCCAAAGCTAAAAATAGAGTTTTAAAATACAAGTTTGTAGCGACTTCTTCTTGAAAACTATAAGTGATATTGATATGGGACTTTTTCTAAAATGATCAGCATGACATGATGTTGATCCTAGTCAAAAATCGTTTTGATTCAACGTTAAACATGGCTGCCAGCGGCCATCTTTGTTTACATAGAGTTATATAGTAAAAACTTGTAGCGACTACTTCTCTGAAACTACTTGGCGGATTGTCATGAAACTTTACAGGAATGTTGCTCTTGATGTCTAATTGATCCTAGAAAAATTTCAGGTCGGCCGGAAATTCAAGATGGCCGTCACAGCTAAAAATAGATTTTTAAAAAATAAGTTTGTAGCGACTACTTCTTGAAAACTATAAGTGATATTGATATGGGACTTTTTCTAAAATGATCAGCATTACATGATGTTGATCCTAGTCAAAAATCGTTTTGATTCAACGTTAAACATGGCTGCCAGCGGCCATCTTTGTTTACATAGAGTTATATTGTAAAAACTTGTAGCGACTACTCCTCTGAAACTACTTGGCGGATTGTCATGAAACTTTACAGGAATGTTGCTCTTGATGTCTTATTGATCCTATCAAAATTTCAGGTCGGCCGGAAATTCAAGATGGCCGTCACAGCTAAAAATAGATTTTTAAAAAATAAGTTTGTAGCGACTACTTCTTGAAAACTATAAGTGATATTGATATGGGACTTTTTCTAAAATGATCAGCATGACATGATGTAGATCTTTGTGGAAAATTATTTTGATTCGACGTTAAACATGGCTGCCAGTGGCCATCTTTGGTTACATAGAGTTATATAGTAAAAACTTGTAGCGACTACTCCTCTGAAACTACTTGACGGATGTTCATGAAACTTCACAGGAATGTTGCTCTTGATGTCTAGTTGATCCTAGAAAAATTTCAGGTCGGCCGGAAATTCAAGATGGCCGCCAGAGCTAAAAATAGATTTAAAATAAATAAATTTGTAGCGACTACTTCTTCAAAACAATAAGAGATATTGATATGGGACTTTTTCTAAAATGATCAGTATGACATGATGTTGGTCCTTGTCGAAAATCGTTTTGATTTGACCTTAAACATGGCTGCTTTGTTTACATAGAGTTATATAATGAAAACTTGTAGCGACTACTTCTTTGAAACTACCTGACGGATTTTCATGAAACTTTACAGGAATGTTGCTCTTAATGTCTTATTGATCTTAGCAAAATTTCAGGTCGGCCTGAAATTCAAGATGGCCGCCACGGTTAAAAATAGATTTTCAAAAAACAAGTCTGTAGCGACTACTTCCTGAAATCAAAATCAATCAGTAGAGCTTCAAGGTCATTGACCTCTTGTTTTTGTTACTCTGCATCAATTGGACTCAATATAATTTTATAATGTCACCAGAAATCACTCTCTTTTTGACTATTGTAAATTATTATCTATTAGTAAAGCAGTTTCCCAGAACTTAGTTTACTCATATAATGCTATCTAACAATTTAAAAACTAAAAATAATGTACATCTTGAAAGAATAAAAGAAGGGAATAAAATAATGGACATCAGTGTTATTATCTCAGTCTTAGTTCGAATAGCCACAATTCCTAAGGCAAAAAAAAAGTGTATGTTTCCGTCTTATTTTGATTCGGGTGTCCTTTCGTTTTGTCTTTAGGCTTTCCAAGACCTTTACAAGAACTCCATAAAAGTGAGTTGTTCCTTCTTTGAATGGATTACATATATAGGTTGTTGATAATAGATTTTCAAGCTTCATGCAATATTAAATTATGAAAAAAAAATCAAAGTAGTAATGTATATTTATGCACATTAATTATGGTGTGTTACCCCTCCCATTGAAATAAAACAAGACAGTACGCATGTTGGATATGTTGAATTGAAAGCTCAATTACATGGCGCCAAAACAACAAACATTTTAGGCCAATTTGCACCTTAATTCTTTTTTATATTATCAAATTAGCTTCTGTGCTTACCTGTATAATTTATTGTTTATTGTCTGTTTTGAGAAGAATAAAATGTATGGTCGTAATGCGTTTTAAGCTTAGTTTGATAGACTTTTTATCGTACGGCCGATACAGGACCTTCCAATAAAACACGCGTATTGTTCACAACAGCCCTACTGCATACATTCATTAAAGCAACATCCAAGAAGGAATCTTTACCAGACTTAATAGAATAGTGCAAGAATATATTCCTCCAAATGTTTTCATTCATATAATATATTAAATCAAAATAATAAGCCACCTCAGTGTGTATATGTTAAATGTTTTGTTTCCATTAGGTTTAGAGTAAAGAAAATAGTATTTGACAGTGCCCCAGATAACTTTTGGACCTATTGGGTATTTCACTCATGCAATTAAAATTGAATGAATTTCAAATTTTCAAAAATAATAGGGTGATTTAGGGATCAAATGTAAAACAAGCAAGGTAACTTACCCATCTTTATGTGAGCTTTATTGACTTGTTATTCATGGCAGTGGTTTGTCAATGATTAATCATTATTAATGATTAATTTCCATCTTCCAGCAACAGGAATGATTTTTTCCACAATTCGTAGGTTTTAGTTGTCACCTTGTTACCATCGTTTTTCTGCAACGAGGGACTTTCCACGGCTTCAACAGATTGAAATAATATGTCAGAAAGGATGCTCTTTACTATCGCCGTCAGTGAAGGGTCATTTTTGGCTTGAAAAAAGTTAAGGATAGTGGGATTATTTCTTAACGGTAACTCGCTTGTCGGTTTACGTCCCCGTTTTGACATTTAATCATCTGCACAACGCAAACGCTTTTAAAAGTAAACAAGAAAACACCCAGACCACTACGCAATAGTATAGACTGGTATAGCGTACATATTCAACTATACAGCGATCTCTTTTACTGCTCCACTTTATCGATAATTATGTAACGTCCCAGTCAAGATAAACACCGGAAGTAAAATCTGCTTTTTGTAAATATTGGAATACGCACGAAAACATCAATAATTTGAACACTTTGACTGTCGATACACTCGAAAATTAAAATGTTTGAGTGAAAAGGAAATTGCTTGCTTATCTGGTACGCATGTCAAGGAAATTAATTGGGTATTTGTCAGTTTTAATTGAGTGAAATACACAGATAAGCTGCTTATCTGGGGCACTGATTTGAATTTGTCAAAATTTAAATTTTCCCATTTTTGTCTATGCTGTTTAAATGCAATTATAAACATTTAAATAAATTGAGCACTAATATGATCATGTGAGTCTGCACATATTTCTGTCCTTTCATTTACCAGGGCCAGTGAAAACAACATTCAGCCAATCAGCTCGCAGATTGAGGAACTGTACCTGACCAATAGCAGAGCAGATGTAAATGAATCTATTATTGGTTTAATTGTTGATGCCTGCATTACCTCAACGATGACCCCAGAGAGACTGGCCATGGAGTTGATGATGCTGGTGGCAATATTGCACGGGAATGTAGGCTCTGAAGTCGGTAAGTTCTGAGACAGGGTCGTCACAATAATGCACGGAAATGTAGGCTCAGAAGTGGGTAAGTTCTGAGACAGGGTCGCCACAATAATGCACGAAAATGTAGGCTCAAAAGTGGATAAGTTCCTAGACAGAGTGGCATCAGTATTGCATGGGAATGTAGGCTCAGCAGTGGGTAAGTTCCTAGACAAGGTGGCCTCAATATTGCATGGGAATGTAGGCTCAGTAGTGGGTAAGATCCTAGACAAGGTGGCATCAATATTGCATGGGAATGTAGGCTCACCAGTGGGTAAGTTCCTAGACAAGGTGGCCACAATATTGCATGGGAATGTAGGCTCAGCAGTGGACAAGTTCCTAGACAAGCTGGCCACAATATTGCATGGGAATGTAGGCTCAGCAGTGGGTAATTTCCTAGACAAGGTGGCCACAATATTGCATGGGAATGTAGGCTCAGCAGTGGGTAAGTTCCTAGATAAGGTGGCCTCAGTATTGCATGGGAATGTAGGCTCAGTAGTGGGTAAGTTCCTAGACAAGGTGGCCACAATATTGCATGGGAATGTAGGCTCAGCAGTGGGTAAGTTCCTAGACAGGGTGACCACAATATTGCATGGGAATGTAGGCTTAGCAGTGGGTAAGTTCTGAGACAGGGTGGCCTCAATATTGCATGGGAATGTAGGCTCAGCAGTGGGTAAGTTCCTAGACAGGATGGCCACAATATTGCATGGGAATGTAAGCTCACCAGTGGGTAAATTCCTAGACAGGGTGGCCACAATATTGCAGGGGAATGTAGGCTCAGCAGTGGGTAAGTTCCTAGACAAGCTGGCCTCACTATTGCATGGGAATGTAGGCTCAGAAATGGACAAGTTCTGAGACAGGGTGACCACAATATTGCATGGGAATGTAGTCTCAGAAGTGGGTAAGGTCCTAGACAGGTTGGTCACAATATTGCATGAGAATGTAGGCTCAGAAATGGGTAAGGGCCTAGATAGGTTGGCCACAACATTGCATGGGAATGTAGGATCAGAAGTGGGAAAGGGCCTAGACAGGGTGGTTGCAATATTGCATGGGAATGTAGGCTCAGAAGTGAGTAAGGGCCTAGACAAGGTAGCCACAATATTGCATGGGAAAGTAGTCTCAAAATGTGAGTGTTCCGTTTTCCCTTAAGACTTACAATGAGATTTTGAAGAAAAAATAGTATTTAATAGTTACATGTAAATGAAAAGTAATTCTTTTCACATGCATGTTTTTTATGTTTCATCACAATGTTGATGCGTTTAAATGGTCTGTCTATTCTCTTACCTGCATCCGTACATGTCTACACATTATGGAATTGAAATAATTGGGTTTAATATACACTATAAAAATATTGTGGCTTAGTCTATTTTGTCATAATGTTTTTTTTTTGCTTACCGGATAAGGTTATCTGCATTTAACATGGGTGATGGAAAGCCTGATCTTACACATGGGGGTAGATAAAAGTCGCGCGCATCAATAATGGCGTCAATAACGTCAAAAGTTGCAACGTCAACGCACAAAACATCAGTGATATGCGAGAAAAAGAATCAATCATGTGTATCCGGTTCAGATAGGGAATTTCAACCCTTGGTATAATTGTTTTAATCGGAACCTCAACTGAAACTCGGCAGAGCCTCAATTCAGATAAAAACAATTATACCTTGGGTTGGAATTTCCGATTTTTACCGGTTACCCATGAAAGATTCTTATAGTCTAAGCACCTGCCATGATTACTTTTAGTTGATATATTTATACACAATCTTTGTTCACATTGCTATTTCTACTTTAGGAGCTGTATTCCTTCAACATCTAGTGAAGAAGTTTGATGCATTGTTACATGTGCCGGGCTATGGTGCTGGTAAGGAGATGGACAATGTGCTGCTTCTACTTGCCCACCTGTATAACTTCAAGGTAATGTTCCTGTTCTGGTGTGTGACCTAGATATACTTGTAACTTTCAGATTGTCCACAGTGTTCTGGGGTTGGACCTAGATATACTTGTAACTTTCAGGTTATCCACTGTGTTCTGTGGGACCTAGATATACTTGTAACTTTCAGGTTGTCCACAGTGTTCTGGTGTGGGACCTAGATATACTTGTAGCTTTCAGGTTGTCCACAGTGTTCTAGTATGTGACCTAGATATACTTGTAACTTTCAGGTTGTCCACAGTGTTCTGGTGTGTGACCTAGATATACTTGTAACTTTCAGGTTGTCTGCAGTGTTCTGGTATTTGACCTAGATATACTTGTAACTTTCAGGTTGTCCACAGTGTTCTGGTATGGGACCTATATATACTTGTAACTTTCAGGTTGTCCACAGTGTTCTGGTGTGGAACCTAGATATACTTGTAACTTTCAGGTTGTCCACAGTGTTCTGATGTGGGACCTAGATATACTTGTAACATTCAGGTTGTCCACAGTGTTCTTATGTGGGACCTAGATCTACTTGTAACTTTCAGGTTGTCCACAGTGTTCTGGTGTGGGACCTAGATATATTGTTCAAGTTGTCCACAGTGTTCTGGGGTGTGACCTAGATATACTTGTAACTTTCAGTTTGTCCACAGTGTTTTGGGGTTTGACCTCGATATATTTGTAACTTTCAGGTTATCCACAGTGTTCTGGTATGTGACCTAGATATACTTGTAACGTTCCGGTTTTCCACAGTGTTTTGGGGTTTGACCTAGATATATTTGTAACTTCCAGGTTGTCCACAGTGTTCTGGTGTGTGACCTAAACATACTTGTAACTTCCAATTGTCCACAGTGTTCTGGGGTTTGACCTAGATATATTTGTAACTTTCAGGTTGTCCACAGTGTTCTGGTGTGTGACCTAGGTATACTTGTGACGTTCAGGTTGTCCACAGTGTTCTGGTATGTGACCTAGATATACATGTTAATTTCAGGTTGCCCACAGTCTTCTGGTGTTTGACCTAGATATATTGTAACTTTCAGATTTTCCACAGTGTTCTGGTGTTTGACCTAGATATCCTTGTAACTTTCAGTTGTCCATTATGTTCTGGTGTTTGATGTAGATATATTGTAACTTGCAGGTTGTCCACAGTGTTCTGGTGTTTGACCTAGATATCCTTGTAACTTTCAGGTTGTCAATTATGTTCTGGTGTTTGACGTAGATATATTGTACCTTGCAGGTTGTCCACAGTGTTCTGGTGTTTGACCTAGATATAATTTTAAGTTTCAGTTTGTCCACAGACAGTGTTCTGGTGTTTGACATAGGTATACATGTTACTTTCAGGTTTTCCACAGTGTTCTGGTTTTTGACCTAGATATATTTGAAAAATTGAGGTTGTCCACAGTGTTCTGGTGTGTGACCTAGATATACTTGTAACTTTCAGGTTGTCCACAGTGTTCTGGTGTGGGACCTAGATATACTTGTAACTTTCACGTTGTCCACAGTGTTCTGGTGTGGGACCTAGATATACTTGTAACTTTCAGGTTTTCCACAGTGTTCTGGGGTTTGACCTAAGTATATTTGTAACTTTCAGATTGTCCACAGTGTTCTGGTGTGTGAACTAGGTATACTTGTAACGTTCAGGTTGTCTACAGTGTTCTGGTGTGTGACCTAGACATACATGTTACTTTCAGGTTGGCCAAAGTGTTCTGGCGTTTGACCTAGATATAGTGTAACTTTCAGATTTTCCACACTGTTCATTTGTTTGACCTAGATATCCTTGTAACTTGCAGGTTGTCCACAGTGTTCTGGGGTTTGACCTAGATATATTTGTAACTTACAGGTTGTCCACAGTGTTATGGTGTGTGACCTAGATATACTTGTAACTTTCAGGTTGTCCACAGTGTTCTGGTGTGGGACCAGATATATTTGTAACTTTCAAGTTGTCCACCTTGTTCTGGGGTGTGAGCTAGATATACTTGTAACTTTCAGGTTGTCCACAGTGTTCTGGGGTTTGACTTAGATATATTTGTAATTTTCAGGTTGTCCACAGTGTTCTGGTGTGTGACCTAGTTGTAACGTTCAGGTTGTCCACAGTGTTCTGGGGTGTGACCTAGATATACATGTTACTTTCAGGTTGCCCACAGTGTTCTGGTGTTTGACCTAGATATATTGTAACTTTCAGATTTTCCACAGTGTTCCCATGTTTGACCTAGATATCCTTGTAACTATCAGGTTGTCCACAGACATTGTTCTGGTGTGTGACCTAGATATATTTGTAACATTCAGGTTGTCCACAGTGTTCTGGTGTGTGACCTAGACATACTTGTAACTTTCAGATTTTCCACAGTGTTCTGGGGTTTGACCTAGATATATTTGTAACTTTCAGATTGTCCACAGTGTTCTGGTGTGTGACCTAGTTGTAACGTTTAGGTTGTCCACAGTGTTCTGGTGTGTGACCTAGATATACATGTTACTTTCAGGTTGCCCACAGTGTTCTGCTGTTTGACCTAGAT
>JAWPHD010017491.1:0-44312 GCA_037043455.1 Cyrtodaria siliqua | reverse complement strand
GAGGAGTTATGGAGTGGACAAGGTTTTTCATTATCAGTTGATGGTGACCTTGACCTTTGACTTACTAACCTCAAAATCAATAGGGCTCATCCTCTTATCACAAGTAGTCCACGCAGAAGTTTTATGCGATTTGCTTCATGGGGAGAGGAGTTATGGAGCGGACAATGTGGCGTGTACAGACAGACAGACGGATAGGCTGAATTAAGTATACCCACCTAAACTTCGTTTAGCGGGGTACAACAATACATATGACCAAGTATCAAAGACATAAAGTGAGACAATCACATAAAGTTAACTGAAGTTAAGTTACCTAACCAAGTTTAAGTTACCTAACCAAGGTTAGGTTTGGGGAAAATAACGCAAACTATGCGGGGTGTTATATTTATACAGATTATGTTGTGTGTTATTTATAGTTGATTTTTTTCTTTTTTCCTATTAATGTAACAATTTCAAACCGATAATCACATACATTTTTCAGCCATAATGGAAAGAACTATAATGCTCTAATAACTTGTAGTTCGATCCATTTGCATATGCTGCTAGCGATTTGTTATAACATGTATAACATACTATGTAACATATCTGCAATAATATATAGTAAAGTAGATATACTCAGCAAAAATAAAAAGTATCCACTTTGTTTTCCTGCAAAATCTTAGACCGTAAGAAAGAACTAACAATTGTAGCATGCCTTTCTTTTAATAACATCTTTGTTTGATGTTCACACAAAATTTCATCGAAATATACCGAATGCTTAAAAATAAATCAAACTTTAAAAACATAGGTGAGAAAACGAAATTAACAAAACTTAACAAATGTAAAGATTAGCGACAACGGCACATATTTAGCGGCTAAGCCCAATCAAATATACAGAAAAATGTTCAAAACCTCGCTAACATCTCATGTGTCTACCGTGACACCGAATACACTCAAAAATGAGACGTCGCATGCTTCTGACGTAACGACTGACGAAGCATCGAGCAAATTTGGGACGTCGTATACGTCAGGATAACCCTATCCAAAGTGTTCAGGACCTTGCAGCAGCACTTGTCCGTGAATGGAACACATTATCTCCAGAATTCGTCAGTCGTTACGTCAGAAGCATGCGACGTCGCATTCTTGCGTGTATTCGGTGTAACGCTGGACACACGATATATTAGCGAGGTTTTGATTTTTTTCTCTGTATTTGAATCGACTTAGACAACTGAATCTGTGATATTGTCTTACCTTTACATTTGTTAAGTTTTGTGAATTTCGTTTTCATACCGGAGTTTTTTAAACTGTGATTTATTGTTTTATTATTCGGTATATTTCGATGAAATTTTGTGTGAATATCAAACAAAGATGTTATTAAACGATTCCTAGGCCCCTGAGGGATCGAACCTACAGCGGTGAGGGGCAAGTGATTTCAAGTCAGAGACTCTTGCTGAGTATATATAAATGGTAAGTGAATCGTACAAGTTTCACTGTCAAACTATTTTATTTTAAGATTCATTCGCACAATCGTTTGAAATCAATACTAGGATAAGCTCTATGGGAGTGGACACTACCTGATAGCGTAAACAAAGCACTTAAAACTCCCGGTGAATAGTTTATCAATAAATCAAACGATAATGAAAGGATATTCACGCCCGAACGTGATTGGGAAGATTAGATTCCTGATTGTATCAAGGATATGTAAATTTATGGTGAAAGATCCGTGTGTCTGAATCTCAGTTTTTGTGAACTTTTATTAAATTGTGTTTAACACGACTGTGTCTGATGGTTGAGTTATGAACAGCAAGTATGTATCTAACGTATATTCAGAAAAGATGTTAAAATAGACAGATTTGTCATGGGTATACGGTGAATTCCAACACGATCTATAACTATTTTTACCGATTAAATCTGTTATATCGAGGGATGCAATATTTCTTATCTGATCCGGATACGCGTGATTGACTCCTGTACTTCTCAATTCTTTTAGCGGCCAGGGCCCGTGATATGTGCAATTGGAATGAATCTACGCATGAGCAGCCATTGTCGGTAACGGCAATCCACCCATTAATCTGAAATATGAACAATAATTGATATAGTTTAATCCGTATAAAAGCAACATATGTATTACCGCAGACCAACTGTATATAAAAGCAAACCAAATATATATGCAACCTATGATTTACGTACCTAATTTCTAATTAATTATATAATGTCATCGACTTAAGTTTACTGCAAACTTTATTCCATATCATATGAACATACATGGTACGTTATTCTCTCACTTTAAAAGCGATGTACAAAGTTCCCCTACAAAAACCAGACCGCAACACCGTAGCTACAGCTTTAACTGCTGCAATTAACTCTGGAACGTTTATTGTCAAGCTTAAACCATCAACAGGGACGGTGAGCATACACCATCGCGATACACCTCAGCCATATTCGTGATATTCCGTATACATGTTTATGATTTTAATGATATTTAACCGTATATTATATGTATTGTAGTTATTATACTGGTATAAACATATTCACGATAATATACCGTAACCACCTTCAAGATGTAATTTACCCTTACGCCTTAGCGTTACTTTTCAAACATATGTTATTAGTTATTATCTACGAGGGGCATTCAAACAGTTGTGAAACTGGCCTCGTAAAATAAAACATAACATGTTTATGGATAAATATTCTATTTCAATCCTTCAAAGTATTCGCCCTTAACATGGTAATCTCCCCGGTCAAGTAGTAATACACCCTTCAGACACTGATGAACCGCACTGCCAACGGCCCTTCTCGAGTTATAACGACGTCCAGTGAGCATCTTTTTCAACTTTGGAAACAGAAAAAAAGTCACACGTACTAAGATCCGACGAGTATGGTGGGTGTTGAAGCCATATAACTTGTTTATCTCGAAGAAATTGCTATACTATAGTACTTTTATGTGAAGATGCATTGTCATGTAAGAGATGTATGCCCTTTAAACCAGTCCTTGGAAGAAGTTTAACATAGTAATTTTTCACTGATTTTAAGACCTTGTCCCTATAAAACTTTCCCGTAACAGATTTTCCTGGAGCACTAGGTATTTGCACAATTGGACCATTTAAATTGAAGAAAATAGTGTAGTGAACCTTCTTCGCACGTTTTGTCCTTTTGGCAATCTTGCCCTTTTCTCAGCCAATGTTTATTATTAATCCGTCGTTGAGGTTCAAAATAATATATCCATGTCTCATCACCTGTTATGAGCCCATTTAACCTCCTTTCATCGTCAGTTCCATATTTTTTCAAGTGTTCTTTACAACATTTCACTCGTTGTGTCCTTTGCTCTTTGGTCAATAGATGTGATACCCACCGTGCACCTACCTTGTTTAATTTTAAACGCTTCGTTAAAGTCTCATGAACACTTCCCGTTGATATGCCCACTGATGCAGCTATCTCAGAAACAGTATATCTTGAATCTTCCTTCACCATAGCCTCAACAGCTGCGATGATTCTTGAGGACAATGAAGTCTTTGGTCTTCCGACACAGTCAAGATCTTTGACTTTAGTTATTCGCTCTTTAAACACGTTCAACCACTTGTAAACTGTCACTTTTGAAACAGAAGAATGCCCATAAATGCTTTAAACTTCATAAATAATTTGTTTCCAAGATATATTTAAAGCGCAACGCGTTTCTATACAAGTCCTAATTTCCGCTTTTTCCACTGGTTTCATATTTACTATAGAAAATGGTCGGTGTATATGAGTAGGCTTCATTCAAAACCGTATACCACTATAATCCCTTGACGAATTGTGGTAACATTTTCAGTATACATTGCTATTGAAATTACCTACACAACCACGTAGAAATCGTGCATGTATTTGACTTGTGCATGTATCTGACAATTTCTATGGAAGCGCATCAGTCTCAAGACGTTTAGAATGCCCCTCATATACCTAATGTTGTGGCACCGCTAAAGACCAAAACTCCGCTAAAGACCGCAGCTCCTCTAAAGTCAACATAAAATTTCGCTAAAGTCCAGAACTCCGCTATAGTCCACACACATTTCCGTCAAAGTTTACTAAAAACGAACGCTCAAGTCCACAATATTTTCCGCTAAAGTCCATCTGTTGTAGACACAGCATTGTCCCCACAATAACTTTTATATCTGTGTAGCCACGGTCATCAATGTTCAGGGATAAACTTTCCATAGTGACCACTCTTCATTTTAGGATCAGTGGGTCAAAGGTCAAGGTAACCATGACCTAATGATGAAAAACCTTGAACACACTATAACTCTTCAACCTCTGTTAATCAACATTCTCGGGTAACTGTACACCGTGAGTTTGTCCTTGAAAGTAACCCGCTTATGATTTACAAAATGTATCTCGGCATCTTTTTACGGCTTGTCATTGATGATATACTGTAATATAAGGAAGTATGTGGAAAGTACATTAGCCCCCAAGGATGAAAGTTCTAGTTGAAAACAATTTTGATATATTATTTCTTTGTATTTTATTTCTTTGTATCTATTTTAGCTGCTCTCAAGAAAACAACAGAAACACCCTCATCATTGTGTTTAAAAGATGAAACAATTTCATATTAATTTTGTCATGTTTTATCATGCTCATTCAAGGTCATTACCATGACACGGCGTATGCAAATGTGGAAACGTGGCTCCATCGTAAATAGTGTCTACTTTAGAATTTGCAGTAACATATTTTATCTGTATGTTAACGAAGGATGAGCCGGGCACATTCATTCCTGTTAGGTGCCATATAACCTTGCATGTGTTGGTGCGCCATAAAACCAAATTCTATTCAATTCACCAATATGAAGAAAGTATGTGGCAGTTATATTAGTCGAGGATCCCCAAGTGTGACATTTCTAGTTTAAAGTAATGCTGATATATTATTTCTTTGTAATGTATTTCTTTGTACGAGTATCTGTTTTATCTACTCTTCAAACCCTCAGAAACGTGTTCGAAAGATGAAATTCTAAGAGAAGACCCATCATCCCCTGAGCCCCTACAGTCCGCAGCTTCTGCATTGAACCTTTTGCCGACATTGCAGAGAGGGAGACGAAACGGTGTCGCACTACAAAGTATGGCACAGAGCACACAGACACTCTCCTCGTATTACCCAAGTGTTCTGTTAGTGAGAAGAAGGTAAATATAGATATACAAATCGAACAGGAAAAGCAGCAAGGACGACAGTCAAACACAAACACACACATGCTAGGGTCATAACCTCTTTTGATAAACCTTTTAACACTATGCTTTCCTCTTTAATTGTGCGATGACCGGACACGTTATGGACCCTATGATGACGTCTACTGCAAGCCTAAAAGGACGGTGACGTTTGATGTTTGTCTGCAGTCTTGTCTTGTCGTGCCCTCAATGGTTTATTCTCTTGTTGCTCTGGCTTCTGATAAGTCACTGAGTACATGCTTTGTGGCTTTCTAGGCTTTTGTTTTTTGTATTTATATATACACGAGCATCTTTGTGTTTTACTTTTATTGCCTATTAATGCTGCCTTGTTGGTTAGAGAATAGTTCATGGCGGCGATTTCTTTATTTACACGGTACCGTTTTATTGGGTTGACAGTAGGATAAGTGTGAGGATTGGTGCACCCTAGAACCTGGTTTAAACCCCCAGCGGCCTTTTTGCCTTATGTTCCAAGGCGGTAGCCCTGTTATCAACCATTGTGTGTGTGTGATGTCTAATTTGGCCTTTTATTCATCTTTAACTGTGTTTCTTGTGTATGTGTGTGTTTGTGGTTGACTGTCGTCCTGGAATGCTGTTTTTCCTGTTCGATTTTTATATCTATATTTATTATCAGACTGTGATGAATACAATGAAAAGGCTATGTAAGTACATGTAGAACCCACATTTTCAAAGACTTATTCTTAATCTGAGCCTTCTCTGGTGTATTATAAAAGCTTTCTTTTTATTTGGATATTTCATCAAATGTTTTAACAAGCAACTTATGAAATTGTAAGAGAAATAAACTAGGACAAAATACTCTTTACGTCCCAAGGCGTTGATGATAAGAAGGCAATTCACCCGACCTTCGGAAATCTTGTGTTAGCATTCATTGTGTTTGTTCATAGAAGAAAGAACATACCACCTACAGTTCATCATAAAACACATTAAATGTGTATACTCTAAACCCCGTTTTACTGAAAAGAGCTCTGTGAACATTATAATTTGTTATTATTATTATTGTTATTATTATTGTTGTTATTATTATTATTATTATCATTACAAATAATTAGATACTTTACATATATCTCGGAGTTAATTACAAAAGAAACAATAGTTTTGTTTAAACAAGCAAAGCTGTATACACAATAACAATAAAAACCAATAAAAACAAGAAAAGCGGAATACGCAATAACACATCACAAACATATAAAATCACATTGGGAAGAATGGTATGGCCTCAGCATGATTGTTGGTTCTAGGTCTACAATAATAGGAAGGTATCCATATCAGATTAAAAAGCTCGGTAAGCTATAGAGCAATTAATACTGGATATACATGTAGACAACGCCACTGACATTACGTGTTAAACAAACCACTTGCATATACATCACCCAGAGAACACCAACCACATGTAAAATGTATAGGGGTTTTCATTTTATTTACATGTATATGGGATATTTTTATACATTATTACAACAATTGTATATGCTTATGATATAATTATAATTCTTACAGTTTGTTTGTATACCTTATCTATTCATAAGAAGTATTGGTGATCTCTGGATAATTCAACCAGTAACTGTAAAATGGATGGAGATTATTTTTATTATTATGTACAACAAAAAAAGAAAGATATAAAAATCGGACAGGTAAAGTAGCATTCAATGACGACAGTCAACCACAAAACACAAAAACAAACACGCAAACAGACAAACGAGAAGGCAAAAGTAACAAAAAATGCAAACGACATTACAAACACAAAAGGGTTGACAGTATGGCGTCCGCCTTGGAACGGTCAGTGGCCAAAAAAGCCACTGGGGTTTTTAACCAGGTTCTAGGGTGCACCAAACCTCACATTAACCCTTTTGTCATCCCAATTAAACGGGAGAGTGTAAGTAAAGAAATCCCCGTCATGAAATATTCTCTAACCAACAAGGCAATATAAGTAAAACACCTAGATGCTCGTGTATATATAAATACAAAAAAAATCAAAAGCCTAGAAAGCCACAATGAAGGTACTCGATGACTTGGCAGAAGCCAGAGCAACAAGAGAATAAACCATTGAGGGCACGAAAATACAAGACCGCAGACAAACATCAAACGTCACCGTCCTTTTGGGCTTTAGGTATGCGTCATCATAGGGTCCACAGCCTGTCCGGTCATCGTACAATTAAAGAGGAAAGCGTAGTAGCGAACTGTAAATGGGTCCACCACCAAGCATGCAGTAGCCACGCAACACATATGTATTAGACATTTTAAAGTAGTGAATCATGCAGACTTGACAAGCTACAAGCTATTCAATATCCGCATAACCACCTTACCCCAAAATAAACCAAAATGTGCAAATAACACATAAAACTCACTCAAGAGTAACAACACACCAGCTAATTACTTCCAAGAATGAGCAACCCCGTTTTTTTCCGTTTTTCCATTAAATATACATGTCCGGTTCAGTGACGCCAAGAAAAGTCACTCCAACAGAGGGCGCTGATTCAGTTTCGTTGAACATTGAACTTGTTGTTGTTGGCTGATAGTAAGGAGGTTTCATTGAAAAACCTTACCTGTGGAGACCATATATTTGTTACATACCCCAAGTTTACTGTGATACTGTATACTGTGTATACTGTGTGATACTGGGCAGCCGATTTTCTGCGCCACGTTACCTGCAACCAAGTGAACATTCCATGGACCGTTCACAACTGTAATACCGTCCATGGCCAGATAAGGTGTATCAGTCTCCAACTAAACCTTCGGGACTGTCCAACGATAGCAGCGTCTGGACAGTGCTATCGCTATCTAAGGATGCCCTAGCGATACCAAAAAAGCAGTTTGGTAGCACAGTGCTCCACTGCTGGTACTCCTCTTCCGTACTTACATAACACTGATTATGGCTTAGGAAGTTCGTCATCTCCAACTCTTGTATGAGTACCAACACGTCCTTAGCAGCCTTCCCAGTGTCATTATCCCGGATATGCAGAATAACAGTCTTTGTCAGCCTATTTGCCAATAAGAGGGTTTGCCGTAGGAAGAATCGCTGAGCCTTTATATTGTCTCGTTTGCGTTGCGACCGGTTGTGAGATGCACTGCACCAATATGTAGTCGTGAAGTCGAGGCCCACATTTCCGATTTCTTAGGTTTGCGGAAAGAGCTGAACTGCAGCCTCCAGCCTGGCGATCTGACCATTAAACACCTCCGATGAACCATTTGCGGGTGAACACCCAAGGTAAACCGTAACCTTGGATTCTCCAACATATGCTCATCGATACGACTCCACTTATTTGGATAAACATAGTTTGCAATGGCATATCGCAAGTCAAGAGCCGGGGGAGCTACCGAACTTTCCAGTTCCTGAAATGATTGGGTGAAACGACGGGAAAGCTCAACCATATGAAAATGGGAGTCTATCGACGCCATTCTCAACATGGGATGACCTTTTGGTGAGCGGAGACTACCAAAGTCACTGCACCGGAGGAATTGCTGTACAGCAACTTGAGTGTCCTTATGTAATTTGGCAAATAAAAGATTTAAAATAGCATAATGAAGAATAACAATTACACGAACGGGTGGTACAGTGTTGCATAGCAACTCTTATAAAGGCTCCAATCAAGCCCTCCGGTCGTACTCTCCGAGAAAGAAACATTCTCCGCGAAAAGAAGGGGGTATAAGGCATTGCCCACGACAAACGTGAGGAGGTCCACCAGGGACCCTAGGGTCAGGTGCTGCATGATGAAAACCAGCAGTCCATTAACGGCAAAAGCCCAGGCATCAATGAGAGAATCGCCTTGCTTACTATGACATTCTGCCAGCTGCTGGCTACAGCCTTCTGCCTGGTGACAATCCATGCACGCAGATGCAGGACACACGTACCAAGGTAAGTGTGTTCTTAAAACATGACGTTTTATATGGTTTGAACTAAAACCACACTCCTCCGTAAACTTCATTGTTTTCACTAATCTGCTCATGCCTACAATTAGAAAACAGGTCCATTTTGAGGACATGTACGGCTTTTGATTTATAATTAAGACAGAGAAGAATAATATAATTTTATTTAAATAAATTTATAACATTCATCAACACCCCTGTTAATCCCAACAACACAGGCTAATTGAGACCAAAAGACATTTGACTATTGTCATAAATACTAAGTCATCAACTCTGTCAATTTCAACAACACACAGGCTAATTGAAACGATCATAGCCTTTGAATGTGTCCAACAATATGTAAAATTGTCAACGACGTTAGACTCAACAACTCACCGTCGAGACCAACAGAGTGATTATAGATTATGTGGATGTTTTTATTACTATTTATCATGAACCTGTCCAAACTATTCACAGATCGGACACCAGATAGTAAGAACGAGTACATAATACCGCAACCATCTAACAAGAGGTCCATGACCCAGTCTGAACAACATACAAGCTAGTTCAATCTGAATCATAAGATCCCGCCAAATAAATGCTAAGACTTCATATGTCGCGGCCTCCAAAACAACATACCAGCTGTTTTTGAAGGCCGAGATCATACTAGACTAGGTTACTTGCACTGCTTCGGAACAACACTGCATTACAGCAAAACATACACGCTAACGGTAGCTACAGTGTCCATCAAAAACAGCATTAAAATAATGTTCATACGGTAAAACCCATGACCATGCTAACCCAGACAAAACAAACAAGCTAATCCGGACCAACACGGCCACGAAATGCACCCTATGGACTAAATTACTATGCAACGTAATTGCAACATATTCAACAAAACTTGTTAGTTAATCTAACAGATGCAACCACACCATCAGCTGTCCCCCAACAAACCCATAGCAATTGACCTTGAGATGCCTGAACAAAGCATACAAGCTAATTCAATACACCCGAAGGATCAATCAAAGAGACAATCATTAATCAAGAAATCGCACAGGAAGACGAAATGCCCGGCCTTTACTCGCCGTCTTATTCTCAGGGAGTGGGGCGGATTCATTTATTTCCCCCTCCGGGTCACTTGAATGGACAACAGAAGTATCGGAACCACCATCCTCTATTTCAGGTTCCCCTGTATGTATGGTAACGTGACATCTGGATTATCACCCAGTATGAAAGGCAATGTTGTATCTACATCGGTATAGGCTGCCGATTGAGATTCTGGAATCTCTTGTTCCTCATCACCTCTCGCATCTGTTTAGGGCAAGAACTCAAGAATGATATGCCTTTGGCTTTTCAGTCACAAAGGGAGGTCGGAGTCATTACAAAGTTTAAGGCTGTCATAATGGACCAAAGCCGTTTTCGTCCTACTGGACATGTATACATAGGGTGACGAGCATGCACAACCAGGAAGGGCCCCTTCCAAGGGATCTCAACTTTTTGCTCAATCCGATTTTGATAGAATTCATCACCAACTTCATATATATTCTCCTTAATTTTGAAGTCATAATCCCTTTTCCGATGTAATTGGGTCTCACTCAATCTTTCTCGTGCTACACTGTGCACATGATCAAAGTTTGTGATTAGATTGCTGACCCAGCCACTGGTGAAACTCTTTTATTAGATCTAGTATGAGTTCAATGAGTTGCGTTGTCTCCCTCCCCAGCATTAAAATATTCGCTGAGAACCCAGTAGCTTGTTTTTATTGAATGAAGGGCCATTCCAAATAATGGTAGGTGCTCGTCCCAATCTCGCAAACCACGGCCAGTATAACTCCAGACCATTTGTAAGATGGTTCTAACTTCACACTGACCATTACCGGATGGGTGGTATGGAGTGGTTCGAGTTCTTGTCAATTCCAGCACCTTACAAAAAGCCTGAAACAAATTTCTCTCGAAGGTTTTTCCTTGGTCAGTGTGAACATCAAGTGGACAGCCAAACGTGACGATGAACCGCTGCAAGAAAGCTTGTGCAGTAAGTTCAGCATTATTTCTGGTAATGCAGCCATCACGACCCATTTTGTGAATTGATCCACCATGACAAGTATATATATCTATTTCCAGATCTACTTCTGTGAAAGGGGCAGACAATATCCAAATGTGGTAGCCTGCATGGTAGGAGCTCAGGGCGCCCCTCATCGTTCGATTACTCTTTTTGTTCATGTTACAAGTAGACCAATTATTTACGTATAGACCACTATATTTTGTCATTCCGTACCAGTGAAAACGGTCTTTCAATCTCTCTAGTGTTTTGACCTCCCCTAAATGACAATGTTCTTTGGTATTATGATAAAAGCATAATACTTCCTTTTGTAATTCTTTGGGGACCACAAGACTGTTAGAAAAGAGAGTATGAGAGTGGACCTTTGGAAACGGCCGAACACGACACATACGAAATATTGCAGTCTCGGTTTGATTGTTCATGAACGGTAGTGAAATATGTTAGCTACCGCTCACGCCCTCTAGCCCCGAGTTGAGCAGAACTCAATATTCATAAAATCAATAGTACATAATGTTAACCATACCGAAGATGGCATGTATATGGCGGTGGACATAGCGATCTTTGCTTCCCCATGTCCAGCGGCGTATGGTCCCAGTATCTAACAAAATACTATGCCCCGAAGAGAGAAATAACCAAAATGGAATTTAGTTGGGAGCAACGGTTATGAAGCCTGCGTATCACAAGTAACCAAAAGACTAAAATACTCATTCGTACCTTCCCAGGAGTAGTGCAATACTCCACTGTTCCATGTCAGCTGAGATTTGGTTAACCATAGTTTCAGTTCTACAGAATTTCAGCTCCTTGATAGACTGCTCGTACCTGTGCTCTAACCACTGCATCACCAGCACAAGGGCAGCGTCATTTAGTTTGGTGTCCCTAAGTTGGGCAGATGTGAGGCTATCAACCCAATTTGAATTTGTTTCATGTCTGGGAGTTTTTTCTTCCGGAGTTCGTACTGCAAGGGGCACTACGTCATCAACATCATCGTTAAACCTAGCCCACTGTGTGTGCGCGCGCACAACAAGCAAATTGATAACAGGAAAGGCTTGTCACATCCTTTCCTGCCTCTAAACAATCACAGGTGGGCAAGTCATCAAGTCTGCGCCTGAGTGCGTCCGCATTGCCATGGTCACTACCTTTACGGTGAATTATCTTGAAGTTATACAAAGACAATTAGTGTCGAAATTGCCGACTAAATTTAACTACGGCCAGTCTTTTCGTATAGTGCAATAATTCCTTTGTTGTTTTATCAACACGTGACTGGCATAACAGATGGGCTTAACCACACCGTCTTGAACTTGTGACAATTCATCACCTATCTGATATCCGCTCGCGTCTGTATATAAAATAAATAGATCATCTGGGGACGGATGTGCTAGAAGTGGGGCTGACGTTGCAAGCGTTTTCAACGTTTTGAAAGATCTGTGATGCTCTTTATTCTAATGGAATTGTTTAGCATGAGCCAACTCATATAGGACCGCGGTATCCTTGGCAAAGTTTTGAATGTGGTTTCTATGATAATTTATATAGCCCAAAAATGATAGCGTTTGTTTAGCGTTCTTTGGGACTGGTTTACCGCGTTTATTTTGTGTCACAGGATGACCTTAGTGGTTGGGCTAACTCAGGAAAGAATCAATGACGGTGAATGCATTTACATAAGTTTAATGCAACTTTTAAAATATGTTTAATATATATACAATTATCTAAAAAAACAAGCGAATACACAAGTGAACTATGAAAAAAATGTTCTCATGAACGTTTAAGACGTTCTTAGTATTGTTATAAATACTGAATGTATAAGACCCTAATGTGTTGTTAAAGCTATAACAATGTTGATCTATGATCTAGCGCGATAACTGTGATGCGCGAGAGCTCATCAAGATGATGATGCGCGAATTCAATGGATAATTGTCATCAAATGCCTTCTGTAAGGGTTGATGACGCGATGTAATGATAGTTAACCTCCACTGAGATCGTGGGTGATGTTCTTCCAGTGAGGACTGATGACGGGCACACCTGGTGTCCCGGGGGTTGTCGTTAATAAAACCTGGCCATGCTGCGCGGGTACGGGGACCGTCTCCACCGCTCGTAAACGTTAATCGTGGAAGCTTAGCTCCACTCCGGAATATCTAAACCTGGATGGCTTACTCCAACCCTGGATGGCTTATATCCTGGATGGCTTAGGCTGTAATTATACATACGTTTTAGATGTCGGTTGACAAACATAACAATCTTGCATAATTATCATTACCCAAACAAATCATTATTCAATAAATATATGTAAGCTATACTAATGATGAGTAGCAATGTATACATATTCTACCACGCCATGTATACGCCATGTATGTCGCTGTTAATCAATGCCCCTAATACATGTAATATAAACATTATCAAATTACTCATATATTACACTCACTGAGTTATGCATGCACGCATGTCAACTAATGACCACATTATACAACGCTATGCATACGCGTCGAACATTTATCCTAGTCACTCCTCTCATTGTTAACTAATGTTAACAATCATGTATTACAATCACTGAGTTAAACGCCAACGTTAACTAATGCACCTATTATCCACTGTTATAAAATTAATATTGTTTTACAATTAATGATCAATTACAATAATTACATCTAATAAAGTTACTTCAAAATCATATGCTAGTCTAAAGTTAATGTTTGAGAAACATCAATGCTAACCGGATGTCGTAACCGCCAAACAAGATGGCGCCGCCCACTGAATACAAATGTACGATAAAAGTTTTAATAAAATAAATACGAACCACATGTTGCCTGTGAATTTTGCCGTCCAATCTCTGTTCCAACAAAGTAACTATCTATCATCCCGGCAAGAGCTAGACGACAATGGGTTTTATAGCAAACATTACGCCCAAATCATTATTTCCCCCGTTCAGTCCGTGACAAACGTGGCTAAATCTGCAGTATTGAATCTACACGAGAGGCCCCTTATACAATTTTGCCGTTTAAGGAAGATAGACCTATACGTTTACATGCATTAGCACAAAACTAAACTTATGACACGGCCTCTCTGGCGGCCACTTAAAATGTGCACGCTTTTACGTGTTACATGAATAGATCATGAATATTGTGAAATTGTTTCAACTCGAACAATAGATTTGGGTGTAACCGACAACTTACAAGAGCTATGTACGACCAATACGCTCTACCCGTGACATTTTGTGACATTTTGTCCGGTGCAATTGGCTTCCCTAACCAGTTTGCCCAGGAATTCTACTTCCTGCGTGAAAAAATTACATTTGCTAGTTTTCAGTTTCAAATTGTAATCGAGAAAACGCATGAATACTTTCCGTAGTGTCCCAAGCATTCCGTCAAAATCAATTTCCAGCAGAATCAGGTCATCGAAGTACACGATTAGCTCTTTCCATGTCAGGCCTCGCATGCCTAGTTGCATTGCACGCTTAAACGTGCCAGGTGCGTTACAGAGCCCAATGGCCATGCGAGTCCACTGACAACTATCAAATCGAGTACAAAATGATGTGAAGATCCAGAACACAGTATAACCGTTTACCATACAAGGAGCCTAAACAGTCATCAATGTGATGGAGACTGTAACTGTCTTTTACCGTTTTACTGTTTAATGAACGGTAATCAATGCAGTAACGTATTTACGGACCAGCACAGGGGCGGACGACAATTCGGAGGCCGAGGGCTCAAGAACGCCTTGTTGGAGCAATTTAATATTCTTGCTCTGGTTTTTGGAACATTAATGGAGTCCTTTTGAATTTTTCTTTCATTTTAGTGTCGTCTAAAAGTTCAGTTTAATGCTCCACACCAGATAAACATCCAATGACCATGTCATCTTTCGAGAACCCAGACTGAAACTCCAATAATAGATCTTTAAACCTTAAGCTCACATCCTACGAAAGGTCTGTGCATTTTTATACATTTTTATTAGGTGTGCTGGCAATTCATGCATATGGGTATCAAATGTTGTCTGTGCCACCTGTGTCAACCCGGGCAGCGGGTTCAGCGTATCCGATTTCTTTATCTTTTTTGAATGATATTTATGTACTTCTCTTACGAGTCAGGGTACCTTTCTGGATATCTTGGTCTATAGTAACGGGCCCAGCGATTAGAAGCACCGGTAATGGATTAGGCGATCTGGATATCTGAGGCTGAGAACCCCGAGTATCATTGTATCTTGGGACCCATTCAGGTGATCCCGGCCTTTGATAAGGAGATGTGCTCCTGTTGCGTTCACGAGGTGTTTGAACCCCTGTACCCTGGGGAGTTATAGTTATGACTTCCCAGAGGAACCAAACTATGGACTTGGGGTTCTTGAACGCATTCTGCTGAAATCCAAGAAGCCAAGTTTACCTTTCATCTCCTCCATTGATCTCCTATATCTTACATCGCGGTCCTCTTCTTGCGCATTAAAAACGCGCTCTTTAAGAACGACTTTGTTGCCATGGATCGCTTTTAAATTCGCGACATAGCTCTTGACACGCCGACAAGCTTCCTGTATGGTGCGCGGCGATTCATTTATAACAGATTCCGCTGCCTCCTTATGGCGACAACCGAGTAAGAATGCCTCGGTTTCTAATTGTTCAGGTCTTCGTGTCGGCATGTTTTTAACCATCCAATGTCTCTTCCTCGATTTGTCGGATCAGGTGCAACATGCTACTAGCTGACACTAGTTCGTTCTTTAATTCAAACCGAAACTGGGGTTCCTTCTTTAACCTCTTGTAGCTATCATTGCGTGGGCAACGATTAGCGTACTCCAGCGCTTTGTCCTTAAGAGAATCAAATAACATATCGAAACATTTTTGTTTAGACCACGCCATCTCTTAGTTTGGCGGTCAAAGCGACAGATCCAACTCTGCCACGTCATTTTGTCAACCTCCCCAGAATAGGAAGTGGCGGTGACCTGCAATAATTGTAGGGCCTCAAAATCCGGTACAGAGATAATTCGTCGTATATACCTTTGAACTTAAAGAAGTGTTTTACTCTCAGCTGCCTCGAATTGACATTCCATTTCTTTTCTCAAATTAGAGATGTCCTAATGAGTTACTAGTTGACGACAGTACTCGTCAATTGAAAGCGTCGTATAAATGCAATCATTTACACGGCAATAATGTAAATGTACATCCACAATAATCACAAATAATATTATCACAAAACATATTGAAATGTTCACGTGTTTATGTTCACACCCAGATATTTACCTTAATCGCGCGACGACTATCGCTATCGCAGAGCCGATTGTTTAAGAGCGTTATAACCCGCGCCATATATAACGCACAATAAAGATCCTAAAGAAATATAAAAAGATCGGACAGGGAAAGTAGCATTCAAGGAGGACAGTCAACCACAAAATACAGAAACAAACATGCAAACAGACAAACAAGAAGGCAAAAGTAATAATAAAATGAAAACGACATCACAAACACAAAAGGGTTGACAATAGGGCTACCGCCTTGGAACGGTCAGTGGCAAAGTAGGCCACTGGGGTTTTAAACTAAGTAGAGGATTACTTACCTTATCAGTCGTGTTCAGCTCCACAAACCAACAGCTGATGTAGCAGGTACAATCGATACGTGTTGTTTCGTTCGTGGTTGGAGTAGAAGAGAGCGTCTCCTGTCCTGGGATGACAAACAAACCCGGATAATGGTCACGTGGGTTACCGCAGACTGATGCCTAGTTTAAACTTAATGTTCTATGACATCCTATGACAATGTAAATACAGCCTTTTGGGGTTGTTGTTTGTTTCAGTATTCGGTATTAGATCATATTGTGGGAGGATAAACATTGTTGTGCTCATCTATAATAAAAGTGACATAGGATTATTTGGACTATTGTGAATAAATAAACCAGGAAAGACTTGAAGTGAAATTGGATTAAAGGAACACTTGACACTTTTGATTAAATGGACTAGATTACATGTAAAAGGCAAGGTTATATTCCAGGTTAAACCTTTATTAAAGGGAAATAATCAAAAAAAATGAATCTGCGAGTTATGGACCTTTTTCAAATGTATTCATCGGATCATGTTGAATATATGTACAATGTTTCATTATTGTAGACCATATACTTTCAAAGTTATTGACAATGTTGCATTCCAGGTTTAACCTTTTTCAAAGGAAACAAGAAGACCGAGAAGGCCTGTATTGGTCTACTGCCGTATGCATGTAGTTGTTGTTGTTGTGCGTGCACGTGGGGGGAGAGGGCGGGGGAGGATAACGGTGGTGGTGGGGGAGGAGTTATAAACATAATTGAAGCACTTATCATGCTTATGACAAAACACTTTGCCCTGCATTGAGCAAAATGGCAGCCGAACGTAGAAATTACTGCAAGTTCCCGAAGTTGTAGCAGGAGGACAAACCCGTTTTTATATATGTTGTGTCTCGATCCCCAAAATGACCATACCAAATTAGAATCAAATGCATTCACATTCGGACAATATATGCACTTGTGTGTGTTTTTTACCTGATTACACCCAAGCGGCCCCCAGCGGATAGAACCAAAATATGAAAATGTATTGTGCATCTCCACATCCTTAACTAAGAAGTATACCACACTTGAACTTGAAATCTCAAAAGGTATAGAGGCAGTTAGCGTCACAAGGCGGAAACTTCGTAATAGTAAATTATTGCAAGTTCCCCAAGTTGTACCGCTGTAGAGGAACTCCCTTATGCAGGAGATCAAAACCGTTTTATAAATGTTGTGCCTCGAGTTCATAAATGACCATATTTGAATCATAACCGTTCACATTTGGACAAGAAATGCATTCACTTCGTGATTTTTGACCCGATTTCCTCCTAGTGGGCTCCAGTTGGTGAAGTCAGAATCCGAGACATTATTGCGCATCTACACATCATAACTAAGAAAATTACTGCACGTTCCCCAACTTGTACTATGTAAAGGGACCACTTTACAAAGGAGGACTGCGATCCGGTTGCTATGTGTGTTGGGGAATACTCGCTATAGCAGCTTGAGGACCAGGTAGATCATCTACTGACACTGATGGAGAACGAAGAATTGGTTTAGTTAGTGATGTTTATTTGAATACATCCAATTGCAAAGTGATTCACAGTGTTATAAGTAATCCATCATACAATACAAACGATAATATGTAAATGATTTACAATAGAATCTTTACATGTTAGGTTTATAACAAAACCTCAAACCATTGAAAGTGTAAATGTTATAAACGAAATCTACAGAACTGAAATTGAATTGAATTGAACTGCATGTTGTTTAACGGCTCATCAACGCATTATAGGTTATTTAGAGCCGCCCCAGAGAGAGGGGAAGGATACATAGGAATCCGGGAACCTGTCCTACTCTTATTATCGAATAGATTCCTATGGTTCTTTTACGTGCTCGGAGGATAGACCGATACACGGGACCGCCCGGTTTACGTCCCCATCCGACGGACGAGGATAAATTGAACATATATATATATCATGATGCTTGTCTGTTTGTCTAAATACATTAAAACATTGATACATAAAGAATGACATCTGACCTCGAAATTCAGTTGTGGCATTTCAAATCGCTATTTACAGGCCTACCTTGAAATTGCAAGTTGGATATATTACCAATCAACTAACCAAACTATATGTGAACTACTTACATCCTGTACATAATGTCTTAGGTCACATGACCCGAATATTGTTGAATATTAATAAAATAAATCGTTCGAACGGTTTCTGATGTGAAACTGCCGCCATTTGCAAAAATGGAACAAAGACGGATAACTAACTGTCAAACCGTACAAGATTGCATACGTGTAATTATTCGAGAGGCATAACTGCTGACATGGTAAGAAAGCTAAACGATGTTACCAGATAACACGATATTAGAATTTGAGAAGCATAAATGCTGACATGGTAAAAAGGCTAAACGTTGTTACATTAGAAATATGAATGTAATGAAAGATATCGAACATACGTTAATCATGTTTAAGAAACAAATAAAATATAGTAAAGTAAATTTGTCTTTCCTGAGGGATGTTATGATATTTGATATACTCTCTACAGCACACATGTGTTAAGCATGTCTCACTGAGTACCTGCCCATTCTCTGTATATATGTTTTGTCTGTTTATTGCAGACGCAGTCTGTATCTTTCATAGCTTGGATTAACATGTATTAAATAATAGTTAGAGCACATAGTCAATGTCGTTCTTATAGCTCATGTATAACATGGTGTCAGAAGTAACACATTAATTTGGAATATTGGACACAATGTTGAACTTGGAAATTATAAGTTTAATTGTTGAATTAATACATTGACAATGAATCTGTTTGGTGTTTCGTGTCCAAAGATGGACTGGGAGAGTACAAATCTTCCGAAGCATGGAGCAAATTTAAACGTCACAGCGAGCTTGTATCCTCTTGCCCGCTGAAAGTGAAGTCGGAAGAAGAAAAAGAGTCTTACCTTTTTCTCTGGGTCGGGAAAAAAGGGTGTGACGTCCATCAAACTTGGACAGATATTTCAGCGGAAGATGCCAAAAAGTTGAACACATTTTATGAGCAGTACAAGACATACGTACAACCTAAACTAAACCCAATATTTTCCAGGTTTAAATTCAAGAACGTTACTCAAGGATAAGACTCTATTGAGCAATTTGAGGTTGAATCACCCCTTGAGAAGCCACACCGAAAACTGTCAGACTATAATGGAGGTACATTGGAGACAATGGTTACTGTAAACTTCCATGTAAACGCAGTATGCAAGCACAAACATTAGACATCTATATTGTAGAGACTCGTTCACCAGCCAGTTCAGGGTTGAAGTCAAACATGGACTTCGGCTTGCTAAAGAGTCTATACTCTTTAGACACAAACACAATACCCAAGACCATTCTTGACAATGCGACTGTACTTGAAGAATACGATGACCTATTTCAAGACAATGGTTTGTTCGCTGGGGAGTGTAAAATTCACATTAACCCAAAAGCAACCCCTATAGTACATCCACCAAGGCGTGTCCCAGTGACATTACATGACAAACTCAAATAAAAGTTGGATCGTATGGAATCTATTGATGTTATTGAGAAGGTCACCGAACCTACAGACTATGTTAATTCAATGGTAGTTGTTGAGAAATCAAAGTCCGGGGAGCTCAGAATATGTCTAGACCCCAGAGACCTCAACAATGCTAGCTCTAGGCCACATTATCCTATGAGAACCTTTGAAGATATATTGCCACTAAGATGCTTAGTTTTTCACAAAACTCGACGCTAAGACAGGTTACTGGTAAGGAATCATCCTTTCGTATGACTTTCAATAAGGCGTTTGCTCGATATTGTTACTTGAGACTACCGTTTGGGCTTAGTTCGAGCCAAGATGAGTTTGTAAGGAAAATCGATGAAACTTACGAGGGGTTAGACGGTATTGTAATCATAGTTGACGACATCCTTGTTACAGGGAAAACGAGAGAAGAACATGACAAAAATCAACGTCATGTACAGAGCCGAACCCGAGAAAGGTGCATCAGGTTAAATGCAGATAATCTTGAAGTAGGTGTGACTGAAGTACAGTACTTTGGACACATTTTGACGTGTCCAGAACTCAAACCAGATCTTTCAAATTATCTGCTATTGTATACATGGACCCTCCTCAAACCCGAGCAGAGCTCGAAACGATTCTTGGCATGGTACAATATCTGCCGAAATTTGCCCCAAACCTAGCAGAGGTTACTAGCCCCATGCGTCAGTAATTAGCAAAAAATATTTCATTTTTATGGGATAAGCCCCAAGCCGAAGTATTTCAAAGGGTTAAAGATATAGTCACTGACACACCTGTGTTAGCATACTATGACAACAAGAAAGCATTGACTTTGCAAGTTGACGCCACAAAGTTTGGTTTAGGAGCCATATTCTTACAAGAAGGCAGACCCTTGCATTTGCTTCGAAGTCTCTTACAAAGAATGAAATAAAGTATGCACAGATTGAAAAGGAAATGTTTGCCGTTCTGTTTGGGGAGTACCTTTTGTCACCATATCAGATGATGGGCCGTGTTATGCATCTCAGGAATTTGAGAAATTTGCAAAACACTGGGATTTCAACCATGTTTTTACTAGCCCTGACCATAGTCAAAGTAATGGACTGGTTGAAACAAAGATCCAAACTGTCAAACGAATCTTGTCAAAAGCAAAAGCTAATGGGAGAGAACCTCTTATAGGGATCTTGGAATATCGATCTACCCCATTAGACTATTCGCAAGCACAGTTACTAATGGGCAGGCAACTGCGATCAGTTATGCCTACACTTCCTAAGAAACTTGTCCCCAAACACCTAATCATGCACAAGTCCGCAAAAACATGCACTCAGCTAAAATGAAGGGTAAAACATATTTTGATAGGAATACAAAGCCACTGAAACCACCTGAAATAGGGGAGCCTGTTAGGATTCAACAAAAAAAAAAACAAGTTGTGGAAGCCTGCGATTGTTACTCTAAAACACAATGAGAGATCATATTCGGTCAAAACTATTATAAGGTGCATGTTACCGTAGAAATCGCCATCACCTTATGAAATCAAATGAAAAACCTAAATATTCATTAGAATACAGATCTACAGGTAATTGACAAAGCCTGTTATGATAGTGAATATGTAAAACCCCTCCCAGAACCTCAGTTAAATGAGGACGTTAACCAACATCCAAATGTCGCGGTTACAACATCACCCAGTTTGCCTGTATCAACTGAGTCACAATATATTTTATACTTTGAATTGTCATGACAATGTTAATTTCCAGGTTAACCCATTTTCAAAGGCAAAATGTAAATAAATCAAAGTACCGAAGATACTGAGAGCATGGTGAAATATGATTTGTGCATCCATATAATGGAAGGTTTCTTTCCAATCACGCATCACATGGATGGACTGAAAATGCGTCATCTCTTCTTAATAATAATACATCATTGCATGTAATAATACATCAATGCATTGTTTAATGTATCTGGAAGTAAGGCGATTAAAACAAGATAAGGTAAGATATATACAGGAATAAAGAAGGGAACAAAAGGAATGATTGGTTATAATGAAAATTAATCTCCGAAACGCTTCGTCCTATCTTCACAGGTGTTAAAGTGTATCAAAAAACATCACATGTCATCGCCTGTCAAGGTTTGAGTCATTAGAAATGAATATAGCCTTAAAAAGGTCAAGACAGCTAAGCCAATTCAAGGGGAGGTGATTCATAGACCCTTTGACCAACATAGCTGAATTAAAATAGGAAACCACCTTGCATTTATATCGACCTACTATGCAAGTATGATTAAAATCAAATGAACACGAGTGTAGTCTGAAAGACAGCCATATCCCCCGCTGCACAAAGATGTATAATATACAAATTTAAACATAAAATGTCACTGTAAAGTGACAAATTCACCCTGAAGTTTCCTTGTTCCAAACAGTGTGGCCTTCAACTAAAAGAACATATTTTTACACACAACTTGTAGTTGTGCTCATTTGATTTTAATCTCACAACTCGGAGTATCACTGGTCTCGGGATACAGTTGTTATTTATTCTCATAACTCGGAATACCACTGGTCTCGGGATACCGTTGTAGTTCATTCTCACAACTCGGAATACCACTGGTCTCGGGATACCGTTGTTATTTATTCTCACAACTCGGAATACCACTGGTCTCGAGATACCGTTGTAGTTCATTCTCACAACTCGGAGTACCACTGTTCTCGGGATACCGTTGTGATTTAATCTCACAACTCGGAGTGAACATGATGTTCATACACAATTATTTCGTTGTATTTTTGACGTGGATTTTTTTTTAAGTCGACAAATCGTTTGTTGACAATAATCACCAAAGTCACGGTAAATTCCGTTTGCTACCTTAGGCCTAAACAAGAAAGGTTTTGTTTCCTGTCACCGAACCGAATCCCAGTTTTTACCCCCGACACGACAACTTTTTAACCCTTCATTTTGTTGTTGCTTTGTTTTGTTTTTAAACATATTTGTGTTTTCGCCTTAACAGAATATAATTTAATCATTTTTGCATGTAATTTGAAAATTGTAATAAAAGGTAACATACCTGTGTTTAGATCTACTCTTGTTTGGGTAATGTATATCTCTCAATGCTACTGTCTTACGTTCGAGTCCCGCTTGTTCCAGGCTTGCACATTGAAGATTGTCTGTATTGTAAATAACAAACATGCAACGCAAATCATACATCAACACGTGTGGCAAAGCGGCCATATTGTGTATGTAGCAACAGCTTAGCAACAGTGCACTATTTTCTGCGCCGTTGCCTTCCGGCTAAACAGAATGTTAAGATGTTGAACATACCGAAGCGCCGTGATACACATGAGGCGGGATCCCGAGGTATGACGGGATTGGCCGAGCGTTCACGATTGTATCCTAGGAGAACAATACAGCGTATGAATACATTTTACGCAAGATCACGTGATGATCACGTGATGATGATGATTGATCTATTTATAGAACGCACAGCAAAACGATGGAGCAATTGATGAAATAGCTACATAAACAATATATATAACTTAAACAATGTATCGAGGAAATTATTTGACATTACCTTATTTGTATCCGCACTAGAAAAGAAGAAACACCTGTTAACATATGGGTCTTCTTTTTCAGGCAATGCGTCGATTCATCAGTGAGGCTGTAGTTAGGATTCGTGAAAAAACATGGTTACTAAAACTTGGTGAACAAGTTCACTAAATCTTGGTGAACAAGTTCATCATGCTAAAAACTATGTCACAGTATTAGAGAGTTATGGGCCTTTTTTGATGTATTTATTCGATCATGCTAAACATGTGTACACACTTTAAAAGGTATAAGCCACACTCACTCGTAAAAGAGTAAAAGACAAGGTTCAGTATAACCTTTTATTTCAAAACATATGAATCAAAGAGAGTTAAGGGCCTTTTCCAGATGTACGTGTAGAAATGTACACAGTTGCATTGTTGTAGACCTTATACTAAACGTTTTGGCAACGTTATAACGTTATAAATACCAGGTTAAACCTTTTTCAAAGGGAAATAGTTCAACAACTTCGAATCAGGGAGTTATTGGCCTTTATCAGATGTATAAATTGGATCACAATCAATTTGTGATGAAAGTTAACACACAGACAGACGGACGGACAGGCATACGCAGTACATATTACAAAAATCATCATCATCATCATCATTATCATCATCACCACCACCACCACCACACCACAACCGCCACCACCACCACTATCATTATCATCATCATCATCATTATTATTGTTTATTATAAGTAATAGACAGAGTATGGTTTCACTGAGCTGGTTAATTTAAACCAGGCTGGGCGTAGCGCATCCAGGTGTTTAAATTAACCAACGTAAAACCATACTCTATTTCTTTTGTAGCATGTCAATTTCAGCTCACTGCCATAGTTTAACTTTTTATTCTAACTGTTGTTCTAACTGTTATTCTGACGGGTCTTATTTTCAATTAAACGTTTGACACCTGTGCTATCACAAAGAGAATTTTCAGTGACCATGCTACAATTATTATTATTATTATTATTATTTGTACACGGTCTCGAATATTCATGCTGTTGGTATATTACGTATGATGTCCCCAATTTGTTGGTTTCATGCCAAATATTACTGAGGGATTGGCCGAGTTTTCACGATCGCTACGATAACCATTATGTACTTTAACAGTGACCTCGTCGTGTTCTAGTTTTTGACGAGTTAATTTTGAACAAAATCTATACTGAACAAAAATAAAAAATATCCATTTTTCTTTCCCTTATTATATAAACAGCAAAACAGGAAATAATTAATGATGTATATAGAATAATTAGATCGACCACCACCAATACAATAGTACAAATAAAATATTTTTTTGAAAAGTTCAGCACACAAGGATGTTATCCCCGTTTTTCTTAAACCATGCATTTTTGGTAAAAACACATAAAATCTCTACAACCATTACCTCTATTTTCCCAAGACAATATTCCCTAAACGTTGCTTTCGAAAAAAATCACAGAAAAACACAACACCGATTGTGTAAGTAGAAACTTTCGATTATCAAAAATCATCAAATTACCTCCGGAGTCCCTTTAAGATTTCCATAGCATCCATAAGGCACACTTTGAAACTGTTTAAAGGAATATTTAGTATACAGTGAAGTGTGCTTAAAAACATCAAACATTGTTTTAATTAAAGCTATGTTCGAGCTGTCCTACGCCCTCAAAAACTGGCCTATGGGAATACCAGCAAAGAAAGAGTCGGTCCTTTTTTTGGTGAGTATATATTCTGAACCTTGAATGAATTACATGTATATTGCTCTATATGTCGTATTTTTCCTTGTTAATTAAAGCTACACAGTCCATATAAATATATGTCATTTTAAAACAAGGTTGCTGTACGTTTCCCTTTTTGAAATATACAGGTTTTGTTCGCTTGCTTTAAAACTAGTGGGTGGCTATTGCTCCAGTAATAGAACAAATCGATATTGACGTCACACAAAAAATACTGTAAATTTCACGAAAATATCGTGTCATTGAACTATAGATGCACAATCAAATTCAATAGATTCCCGATCTGTTTTTAGACAAAATCATACATATTTGTACGAATGAAATCTATTTTTAGCAATTTTAAGCAATCTTGATCCGTGCTATTGCAAAATTTAGTCGATAAATACGGGTAAATAAAGCAAAACGTATGACCAGTCATATCAACATCCGAAAATATCAAATAGCTCCGATGAAAGGGACACTGTTCGTAAAACAGCATACGTTGAGCATAAGCAAATAACTGTCTGATTTTTTCCCACGGAAATGTAGGCATCGAGACATTAGAATAGGCCCAAATAAGTATGTAAGAATAAATTGGTTAATCTTACAAAAAAAAACAATAAAAAAAAACGTTCCGTGTAGCTCAATCGGGAACGTGTTCGTCTGCCTGCAAATGTAATTTTAGTGTAGGCTTGAAGTTCAATCCTACGAACTGATACTGTTTTTATGCATAGTTGCCATGTCCATCCGTTTGTATGTCCGTCTGTCCCGGTTTCTTGTCCGCTTAACTTCTCCTACATTTTTAATATTATTTTCATGAAACTTTATAGGAAGTATCAGTATGATGTCTAGTAGCGCATATTATCGGGAGGTTCCGGTTGAGTGATTTTTGGCGGAGGTATGGGGCTTTGAAGTTTTTCGTATGTAAACCTTGTCCGCCTAACTCCTCCTACGTTTTCCATCCGATTTTCATGAAACTTTATAGAAAGTATCAGTATGATGTGTTATAGCGCATATTATCGGGAGGTTCCGGTTGAATGATTTTTGGCAGAGTTACGTGACTTTGAAGTTTTTCAAATGTAAACCTTGTCCGCTTAACTCCTCCTACGTTCTTCATCCGATTTTCATAAAACTTTATAGGACTTTATAGGAAGTATCAGTATGATGTCTAGTAGCAAATATTATCAGGACGTTCCAGTTGAATGATTTTAGCGGAGTTACAGCGGGACTTCGAAGTTGTTCGATTATAAACCTTGTTCTCTCAACTCCTACGTTTTCCATCCGATTTTCACGACACTTCACATAAAGTATCAGTATGATTTCTAGTAGGGCATATTTTCAGGACGTTCCGGCTGAACGATTTTTGACGGAGTTACGGGACATTGACGTTTTCAATCGCTCAGCTCCTCCGACCTCTGATATCCATGAAACTGTATAGGAAGAATCAGAATTATTTCTAGTAGCGCATATTGTCCGGATGTTTAGGTTAAAAAGAGGTGGGCGGAGTTACGGGACTTTGCAATTTTTAAAAAAATATAAAGCTTGTAAGCTCAACTCATCCTATATTTTCCATCCGATTGTATTTCATATGTGTACCTTTATTCGGGAAGCATCGATCGGTTCTACCGATTTCTTGTTTTGTACCGCTATTGACAATTCAGTCAAAATATATTGTTTCTATTTCGTAAATATTCATTAATGTCAGCTGTGAAATGTTTGTCAACGTAATTATTTTGTATTTTATAAGCTAATTGTTAGGGCTACTGCAACTTTAAAACATCCAGTATAAATAATCAATGATCTTCACTACTCGACATTCATAGATTCGAACAAAAGCCTAGTACATGGTATTTTAATGCATGTGCCATAATATAAAAACTATGATATTAAGATCGTATCTCATATTTAAAATTATAAGCGTATAAATCGGAGGTATGTATGTACACACATATGTATGTCAACTAAATATTGAGATAAGCGACATCATAAACGGGGTACCTTTTAGGGAACAAATATGAAGTCCGTGTTTACTTTAGATCCATGCATTACAGCATTGTTATGATCATAACTGCTACAAAATAAACGCCTGCAACGCATGTATATGCACGAATATGTTAGTTTTGCTTACTTTGGTGATCAATGGAACGTATGTCGTGGGTGGTACTGCTATTTACTGAGACCTCAATAAAATGGAAGTGAACATCTTCAGGAGATGATCTAGAATCTGAGATTTGGTGGCATAACGTTTGATAAGTTAAATCAATATTAAAGTCGGATTAGGCATATATCAAACATACACACACCCATAACTTAGTTTTAGCCACATAGCAGTGCCTCAAGAAAATCTTTATACCGTACTTCACCCAGTCAACACGTTGACACTTAGCATAATAAATTGGCTCCTATGCAGTTTTTTTTTATTATTCTGACGTTCTGTGTAACTGCATATACGCCTAATTTCCTTTGCAAAAAAAACGACTGGAAAAACGCTCGAACACCCATGTGACTTTCGAACGAAATTGAGCAGCTTATCAGACTCCTGTGCGTAAACCATGACGAAAATCTAACAAAAGTTATTTACCATTTACTTTCGGTTTTATTTTTTTCCGAATCATATTTTACATATAATATCGGTTTTTCGTAGATCGCTATACATGTGTATTGACAATATATTGACAAGTGCGCGTCTCTCCCAACGTTGCATGCGCATGCGCATAAGTACACATTTTCCACTGTGGATAACGTGTCACGAAACTGCGTTGTGTATAATGTATAATGTACCTAGTATAAAGTTTTCAAGTCTTAGGTTAACCAAAGGTAATGGGCGAAGGGTGCCGGGATATTTATTATATATTACCCCTTCAGACATTCTCCTAAAAGAAAAATTAAAAAATCTCGCTTGTTTTATAGCCTGATCTGGGGGAAAAAGCACCTAACCATAGACCTACTGTATGTCCATGACCTAACTTAAGCTTGTCTATTTTGTTTTGTTATGTTCATTTCATTTAGTGTGTAGGGGGTGGGGTGAGTTTACGGGTGGATTTAGGGGGAGACTCACCAAACAATCTGTAAAATATGGAAATTTATATTAAACAAGAGCTGTAGGAGAATAGCGCAGCTCGACTATTCAGAGAATAATAGATGGCACTAGCGGATCCAGGGGGGGGGCGCAACCGGCGCGCGCCCCCCCTAAAAATTCCGGATCATACATGTATGTCCATTTTACTGTAGATAAAATATCAAATACGCTCTCAGTATAAAAAAAATTCTCGCTCGCTTCGCTCGCTAGACGCATCATGGCTAATGAGTGGTTTAATTAACACATTGTTAAATCCTTTTATTTGAAAACGGACTTTTTTATTCTTACATGTATGTCCATGTTACTGTAGATAATATATCAAACAATTTCGATGCACACCCTCAGTATAAAAAAAATTCTCGCTCGCTCGACGTATAATGGCTAATGAGTGGTTTAATTAACACATTGTTAAATCCTTTTATTTGAAAACGGACTTTTTATTCATACATGTATGTCCATGTTACTGTAGATAATATATCAAACAATTTCGATGCACGCCCTCAGTATAAACAAATTTCTCGCTCGCTCGACGCATAATGGCTAATGAGTGGTTTAATTAACACATTGTTAAATCCTTTTATTTGAAAACGGACTTTTTATTATTCATACATGTATGTCCATGTTATTTTAGATAAAATATCAAACAATTTCGTTGCACGCCCTCAGTATAAAAAAATTTCTCGCTCGCTTCGCTCGCTTGACGCATAATGGCTAATGAGTGGTTTAATTAACACATTGTTAAATTATTTTATTTGAAAACGGACTTTTGTTATTCATACGTGTATGTCCATGTTACTGTAGATAAAACATCAAACAATTTAGATGGACGCCCTCAGTATAATTTTTTTTATCGCTCGCTTCGCTCGCTCGACGCATAATGGCTAATAAGTGGTTTAATTAACACATTGTTAAATCCTTTTATTTGAAAACGGACTTTTTTACCTATAAATGCACTACCGCAAACGTTTTATGAGGCTAGAGACGGACCCGAAAATTGACCAAAATATTACGCCCCCCCTAAGCTGAAATCCTGGATCCGCCCCTGGATGGTATAGCCAGTATATACCATCAGAAAACGAGGCTAAAACAATGTGAGGGTGGGTTGGGGGTGGGGGCGGGGTAGGTATAGAAACTTGGGCTGATATAAAAATTATTGTTAGAATCTCATACAAATTATAGTAAAATTTGGGCAGGGTGTGACATTTTATTTATTTTTATCAGTTTTAATCCAAAGTTACTGTCATTTAAAAAAAATTGTGGTCGAAAGTCAACTCGGGGAGGGAGGGGATATCTGGCGATATTTTATTGTGGCCTCATTTCAGGTTGTAATTTTATTGATATTTCATCTGTGTATCTGAATTTAATCTAAATTGCTTTATATGTAAATGATTGCGTTCAAATTAAAATTTTAATATCCAATAATGGAAGATAAAATGAAAACAATTTCCCTCCCCCTGTCCTCCATGTGAGGGGAGCCCATAAACCAAAAAAATATATATATATCGAGTTTCGAGTGGGAATATAACATTTTTAACTAAAAGCCATAACTCCGCCGTTACTGGTCCGATCTGGTTGGTTTTCGAACTTGGCCAGTAGAGATAATAAAATTTACCAAAACAATACAGAAATATAAAAAATATATAGTTTATAGAGTCTGGAGTGGGGGGGGGGGGGTGGCGGGGTGGTAGTCGGTGCGGGGTGGGGGCATAGCAATATGTGTAAGAATTGACCAAAACAACAAAGAAATATGAAGAAAAAAAATAGAGATTCGAGTCGGTGGGGCGGGGGGAGGAGGGTGGTGGGGGCGGGGCAACATAGTTATATGTGTAAGAATTGACCAAAACAATACAGAAATATGAAGAAGAAAAACTAGTTGAGAGTCGGTGGGGAGGCGGGGTGCCGGGGGGGGGGGGGTTGTGCGGGGGCCGGGAACGGGAGTAGGTGCGGGGCAACATAGATATATGTGTAAGAATTGACCAAAACAACACAGAAATATGTAAAAAAATAAAGAAACAAATTGAGTTTCGAGTGTGGGTGTGGGGAGGCCCTGGGGTGTTGGAAGGCGGGCGCGGGGGTGGGGCAACATAGCTACATTTGTAAGAATTGACCAAAACAACACAAAAATATGTAAAAAAAAATAATTAAATGTGTTTCGAGTGTGTGGGGGTTGGGGGGGAGGATGGAGAGGGGGGGTGGGGGCAACACAGCTATATGTGTAAGAATTGACCAAAACTACAGCAATATGTAAAAAAAAAAAAATGTGGGAGGGGGATAGGGGTGTGGAGGGGGCGGGGAGGAGGGAGCCCATGCCTAAATATGGGTGAAGTACAAATAAGAAGCATATATAAGATCCCAAACCAAAATTATAACTATAAATATACACCAGCTTACATGCAAACCTAGATCTGCCTTTATTGCACATTTTATGGGCCGTCACAATTTGGGTTCCATGGGAGCCCAGAATTTGCGGAAGACAACATTACTTAAACAACCCTTTACAACATACTATAAGGAAACCAATTCCCAAATTTAGTTGAGCTAGGATGGGACATTGTGCTTTGTAAAAAGAAATTGTTGTGTGTTTGATGGAGCTGAACATGGTGATTTTGTTAACGAAAACAATAACTGTCACTAGTATTCAAATCCCCCATCACCCCCCCCCCCCCCCCCCCCCCCCCGCACACACACACACACACACACCCCCACCCTACTAGGGTTTATGGGATGACGAGTTGTCAGTTGTCCGTCGCCCGTCGTCGTCCGCTAACTTTTGCCTTGTGAACGCTCTTGCAACTTCATTATTATTATTCGGATCTTTACCAAACTGCTAATTTTCATATATTTTATATTCTCTTTATTACGATTTAAGAATGAGGAAGAGTCATGTAGAATAATAAACGAATAAAACAAGTAATTTTAACAATACTATAAATATAACAAAAATATTACTTTTAAATCGGCATGAAATATGTGTAGTTTAAACATACTACACAATGTTTTACGATTGTAGCAATAAACGGTTCTATTCTATTCTATCGACGGTGCATGGTAGGTTGCGTATGGTGAACTAATATGCGCATGGATCTCTGGGTAAGAATTTCAAACAAGATGGCGGTAACTTTCGATAATTCGGAAAAGTGTGAATATATTCGTGATAAATTTGATAATCTGAAATATTTCATCGTGACAGGTAAATTTTGAAACACCAATCGACTTAAAAAAAATCTTCTTTCAACCTGTACATATATAATATACAAACAATGCTGTTTAAAAGCGTGAAACCTTCCCAACAGATTCCGTTGGGAAAGTCCAGTCGTAAAATGTGCAATAATCAATACACGTTGATGCTCGCCAATACGAAAACTTTCAAAAGAGCATTAAACGTGTATTTTAACACACTAGTTGACACTGCACTCTGAATATATAACCGCTAACAACAACAACACAAAATGGTTTCAGTGTTTATGTTTTTTGTCTGATGAAATATTGAAATGCCAGTTACTTCGTTTAGTTGTGACGTGCCAAAAAACACGATTCATTCATTCATTCATTCTTTAATTGTATATGTAGTCGTATGATATGTAATGAGAATAAATAGGATTCATACGGTGTCCCGTTATGGCCATCGCGGTACATTGCTGCAATATAGATAACGCGAAACAACGATGGTTAAAAGTTGAAACTACTAAAGTACGATGGTGAAAAGTCGAAAGTACGATGGTGAAAAGACAAAACAATGATAGTACGATGGTGAAAAGTCGAAATTATTTCGTTATTTCACCATCGTGGTTTCGACTTTTCACCATCGTAGTTTCGACTTTTCAACATCGTAGTTTCGACATTTCACCATCGTAGTTTCGACTTTTCACCATCGTAGTTTCGATGAAACAAAAGACAAGCAATGCCACAAGTCAGTTTTTGATTCAAATTCAACGGAGCGGTAAACGACTTAGCCCCTCCTAAATCATGTAAATGAACTCAGATATGAAACCAGAAGTCAACACTCTATACTGCAATGCAAAAGTACAATAAGAACCAACGCAACATATACGTATAGTACATTGTTTAAAGTCACACTCACGCCAACAACAGGTAAATGTTACAACACAAAACCGTTCTTTAAAACTCTGTCCATGTGTTGAGGTTATAAAATAATGCATATACGCAGATTAAAAGACTATATTTAGTAACGGGTACCTAAAAAACGGCAATTAAGTATGCGTCAAATGAATTTAAATTTGGTAACTCATAATTCGAAGCATGACGGGCGATTTTTTGCCTGGCCGACTGAGGTGGTATTATTACAGTTTTAGAGTTCAGATTTGTAAGTTACTTAATAATATACCTTATGGTTAGTAAGCTTAGAAACGGTTTACATTTGTTGTAAAATGTGCATGTTGCTGGTGGTATAGCTACTTTAAATATGGAATTTGTAGCTTTAAAGGACAATAATCTGTTGATGAGTTGTTTACACAGAACGTGAACGAGACATTGACTTCTGTAATGGATGCTAAGTGTCAATACATTATTGTTTACACAAAACGTGCAAAGTAACATTAACCTTTCTTAATCCACGCTCATATCTAATATATTAAAGAAACACATGGCGATCTTTAATATTGATTTCCCCATACAAAATGTATATAGCGTTACCCTAGTGTTTATACATATGCAAATCATGTAAAACGTGTAAATGTTTCAACCTGTTTTTGCGTTATAGATTTGTTCAACCTTGTGTTTTGTTTATGATAAGTATATGATAAACACGTGACGGTGTAGACGAGTGTATTTGTTTTATCATGAATGAACGTTTGCGAATTTGGTTTTTAAATGACCAGAATCTTGGACTCGTTCATATGGTAACAATTGGAAACAACGTTAAATGCTTCTGCTAACGCGTCGCCTTTAAAAACCAAATACCTTACGTTAGGCCAAACAAAATAATATGTGGGGTTCCGGTTGCTCCATCGACCCTTGAATTTTGCGTCATTTTCGCCGAGCCTATTTGATCCCCTTTTTTCCGTACATGCGGAACAGGATTTTGACGACGTTGGTCTCAATGCTGACTTGATTTCTTCCTCGGTTTGAGAAATGTTGTCATTTAGATGACATTGGCATTTTAGGTTTACGTGTATTTATACACAATAGCAAGTGCAGAATGAACAAGGTAACACGCAAGGCCCGTTTCGCCGTTTTCAAAATCAGTATCCTTTAAGAAAAACATAAATTGGTGTTAGAATAACATCTCAGTTAATTCTTTATAATAGTGTTATTAATCAACACTATTTCTGACATTCATATTTTTTAATTATATATACATGTACCTAAGTAAGTAATGTTTCATATTTTTTTAGATCATGATATTCATGATGAGATACTAATGTTCCGTTGGCGCTGGGACTGGGTGGCCCAGTGAATAGCGCATTGTTCTTGAAATCCTTAGGACCTGGTTCAAGCCTAACGACTGCCACTGAGTTTCGTAGGTTTGTTTTTGGGCTAGACACTCTCCATAATCCTCTTCCATTATGATCGATACATGACTTTAAGCTCTAAATGAAGGAAAGTTCGACTTTAGAAAAGCATTTGATTTAGTTGATCACGATATATTGAAAAAGTTAAACTTTATAAACGTGACGATTTGTTACATCATATCTAACTTACCTCTGGAGTACCGCAAGGGTAAGTACTTGGTCCGCTGCTCTTCTTAATATTTATTAATGATCTTCCTCTACATATGAATTATACACTAAGTCATATTGATATGTATACTGACAATACAACCATATATGATGTGAATGATTCGTTAATTACAAGTGAAAACAATCTGCAATCTGCACTGCGTAGATTGCAAAACTGATGCTTAGAAAACGGCATGGTACTAATACAAACACTGAAAAATTAAAATCTTATTAATTACAACACATCAGAAGCGTGAAGTACTACAACACTCACCTATGTCTTTAAACTACAATAACATTGATATTCAATTGGCCTCTGAAAGTAAAGTAGTAGGCGTAAACCTGAATGAAAACCTTAAGTGGGATGAACATATAACACACATTCTATTATTGCAATATAAAAAGGATGAAATACGACGACGGGACACGTGGATTTCCGCTATATATTGTATATACTGCACACTTAATTCCATATATACTCTGTAAAAGAAGTTTTGGACCATGGCATCGTTCGAACCCGTACAATGATCGCTGAACCATGACATTCGACCATAACCCTTATTATCTCAGTTGATAATTCACAATAGATCAACAATCAACAATAATTATCGTTTACAATGAAAGTTTGCGAAAAAATAATAATCTTTTTATTGGTTACTCGAATGTGTCCGTAACTGTTACTTTGTATGGACTTTGCAACATTTTTTACAGACCCTTTGTGTATTCGCGATATTTTTTAAAAATCAAATCTTGTTTGGAATTTAATGTTTCTGGTACCAAATTAACCGGGTAGGGTAGACCTTGGTTACTAAAAAAAGATACTTAAATTTTGTCCACTAGTTTTATTTTTATATGACTTTATATACCCTGGTCGAAAACTTTTTTTACCGAGTATATATTCCAAGGAAATCCCAAGATGTTTTGTAAAAAAAAAATTGCAGTAAGTTAGAGAAAGGACACAACTGTGATGTTGTAGACGTTTTAATCACAGTACACGTTGTAACAAGAAATTCATAAATGTTGAAGTTCCTGTTTGAAAAATTGAGCCAGTTAACGTAAAGAGTTTGCAAAACGTTGCATCCTAAGTTTGCGCCAAACGTGTACTCTGTCAATAATGTAACTTTGCAGGAATACTATTTGCTGTGTTACGTTGTGTTTTAGTCTTTTTTCCGAATGAAAAGATCTTACGTAGCCATGTACCATTTGATTAACAGCAGCATATTGTAAATACAATATATAGAGGAAATTCCCGTGTGGCGTTTCTTTTTCCTTTCAGTATATTAGGCAACGAATATACATGTTTAAATGATGCAATAACACTATAAATGAAATGGCAATTGACCAAAGAATTGTTCTTTATAAAGCTAAATTTATATGTAAAGTTTCAATGCAGCGTGTTCCTTCTTATATATTGGATGTTTGAGTTACATAGAATAAGGTCACACAATTACGATCTCGTTGTGATATTAACTTTACGATTCCTAAGCCAAATAAGGAGCTTTTAAAGGGAAGTATGTCTTACTCTGGGTCAGTAATTTGGAACGAAATCCCAGAGCATGTAATATCGTGCACGTCAAATGAATCTGTTTCATACAATTGTATAACGTGGATAAAAATAAATATATAACTGAAATTGTTTTCGTTAAAATTGTTATTGAATCGTAATATAGATTTTTGTTTTTGGTGAACACTTTTGTTTCCATTTTATTGTCAATATCGTTGTGTCGCTGTTAACATGTATATATGATTTTGTTTACTATGTTGCTTTGTAAAGAGGACCTCTGGGAAGATTAATAGTTTTACTAACTGGCCTCCCCTTTTAAAATAAGGTCGTCAATTCAATTTATTCATTATTTCAATACAATTATGCACGTGTGATTAGGCCAGATATGTTCTGTAGTTCCACATTTCCAGAAATATGCGTATTTAACAAAATTACGTAGTTTGTTAAGACTGTTTGGTTTAGTACACCAAGAGTCACATGCTTACGAAAGTATCTGCATCTGACATTATTCTGCATCTGCATTTACTCTTGGCACTGAAAATCCGTAATATGTATTGCTTTACGGTCATGTATCGTATCGACATACAGAACCATCTGACTCGTGTACTAAACCAAGCAGTCTTAACAAACTACGTAATTTCCTTTTTTAAATACGCATGTTTCTGGAAATGTGTCACCCTTGTTTATTACTTCTAATATAAACAAATAATTATTTTTAACTCGAGTTTCGAGGGTTTCGAGAAACAATCGTGAAAACATGTTTAACCTTACAGAACTTAAATTTTCCCCCAAGGACAAAATAAAGATAACTAAAACTGCGACGACTACTAGCTGATAAGGAAAGAGGACTTCTTCGAAGCAACACTGAGCTACAAACGGACGCAAACATTGGAAATTGAATCTGCTTCGGTCACAAAAAAAAATGGTTTGTAATAAAAACGGAGATATAGGTTTTTAAAGACCATCGAGGTAAACATTTTCCATCTTTATGTTGTTTACTTTACGTGTGATCCGAGTATTAAATTTCATACCCCATCAAACCCCTTCAAGAAGCGAAAACGGGGTTGGCTAGGGGTATGAAATAAAACCTTAATTTCGGCTTAAAAAGTGTATAATTATATTGTAAAATTAAAACATTTAATAGGTAATTTTAAACAGGTTATCGCACTCTGTTTAGTAAGAAAAAAAATTAAACATGTTTTATTGTCGAAATATTCATTATAAAATCTTGCTAATATAAGCTTTCCCATCGCCTAATGGAATTAAGGCGGGACCACGTAATAAGTATTCGTGCATGTCGGAATTATTTACGAAGTACATGTTTAACGGCTCAGTTACTTATTTATAATATTTAGTCTGTCACCGAGTGCAGAAAAGGATACAATGGGACCCAGTGGGACACATGCTCACATTCCTCTAAAGGTCAAGTGTTAAAATAACGTCACCGATCGCAAATAATCACGTACTTTTCAGGCAACGTTAAAGTTAGTGTTGAAAGTCAATGCCACTAGTTAAAACTAACAGTAATCGGTGAAAAGAAGGGCGGTGAATTGTTAGCTATTTTAATATAGTTTGACAACCAGTCTTGATAGTCGCGAGGCTGTAAGGCATCTGATACATTTTTATCAGTGTAATTTATAATAAAAAATGCATACTTTAAAAATGAAGGATATTATTTAACAATTGCAAATACGGATTGTCGCAGAATTCCTAAACACGGTGAATAGTGTTTAATTAAAGTCACAAGGGTGGGAAACAAAAACACGCGATTTTGTTATTGTAACATGGTCACGTGTCGTAAACTGTCGTCTTCTAACACTAATGCGTAAATGTGTAACTAAACATAGAACACTTTTGATCGATAAATGGAAATTTTACAGACGAAGGTTGGTAGGTATTTTGAAATACCGATTTATCAAAAATCGATCACACACTGCTTTTGTAATACCGGAATCTCGAACACGCATATATGGTTGTGTAATTTGAATCCTACACGTAGTCATCGACCAATGTGTGTGTAATATTGGAATCATATATGTAGGTATCGACCACACTTTGTGTGTGTTATATTGGAACACAATACGTAGTTATCGACTGCACATTTTTATGTAATATTAGAGTCCCATACTTTGTTGTCGACCACACATTTGTGTGTAATATTGGAACATTATACGTATTTATCGACAGCACATTTGTGTGTAATATTGGAACATTATACGTATTTATCGACCGCACATGTGTGCGTAATATTGGAACACTATACGTAGTTATCGACCGCACATTTGTATGTAATATTGCAGTCCCATATTTATCGACCGCATATATGTGCGTAATATTGAAATCCTATACATAGTTTTTGACCACGTAATTTGTAATATTGAGTAATATTGATATCCTATACTAGATATCGACCACACATTTGTGTGTAATATTGGAATCATATACTTAATTATCGATCACATAGTATGTGTAATATTGGATTCCTATACTTAGTTATCGACCACACATTTGTGTATAATATTGGAATCCTATAATTAGTTATCGACTACGTAAATGTGTGTTTAATATTGATATCCTATATTAGATATCGACCGCACATTTGTGTGTAATATTGGTATCATATACTTAATTATCGATCACATATTATGTGTAATATAGGATTCCTATATTTTGTTACCGACCACACATTTGTGTGTAATAGTGGAACACTATACGTAGTTATCGACCACACATTTGTGCGTAATATTGAAATCCTATACTAGATATCGACCACACATATTGGATTCTTATATTTAATTATCGACCACATACATATAATGTGTGAGTAATTTTGATATCATATACTGGATTCCTATACTTAGTTATCGAACACACATTTGTATGTAATATTGGATTCTTATACGTAATTATCGATCACACATTTGTGTGTTATATTGGAATCTTTTAAACAGTTATCGACCACATAATGTGCGAGTAATACTGATATCATATACTGGATTCCTGTACTTAGTTATCGACCACACATTTGTGTTTAATATTGGAATCATATACATAGTTATCGACCACATAGTGTGTGAGTAATATTGATAGCATATACTGGATTCCTATACTTAGTTATCGACCGCACATTTGTGTGTAATATTGGATTCTTATTCTTTATTATCGACCACACATGTGTGTGTAATATTGGAATCCTGTACACAGTTATCGACCACATAATGTGTGAGTAATATTGATATCGTATACTGGATGAATCTATTCGATAGTAAAAGGAGACCAGGGCTCCCCATATGAATCTATTCGATAGTATGAGAGTGCGGGGTTCCCCATATGAATCTATTCGATAGTAAAATGAGTCCAGGGTTCACCTTAGGAATCTATTCGATAGTAAGAGGAGTGCGGGGTTCCCCATATGAATCTATTCGATAGTAAGAGGAGTGCAGGGTTCCCCATAGGAATCTATTCGATAGTAAGACGAGTGCAGGGTTCCCCATATGCATTTATTCGATACTAAAAGGAGTCCCGGGTTTTCCGTAGGAATCTATTTGATAATAAGAGGGGTCCAGGGTTCCCACATAGTAATCTGTTCGATAGTAAGAGTAGTGCAGGGTTCCCCATATGAATATATTCGATAGTAAGAAGAGTGCAGGGTTCCCCATAGGAATCTATTTGATAGTAAGAGGAGTCCAGGGTTCCCCATATGAATCTATTCGATAGTAAGAGTAGTCCAGGGTTCCCCATATGAATATATTCGATAGTAAGAAGAGTGCAGGGTCCCCATAGGAATCTATTCGATAGTAAGAGGAGTCCAGGGTTCCCCATATGAATCTATTTGATAGTAAGAGGAGTCCAGGGTTCCCCATAGAAATCTATTCGATAATAAGAGTAGTTCAGGGTTCCCCATAGGAATCTATTCGATAGTAAGAGGAGTGCAGGGTTCCCCATGTGAATATATTCGTTAGTAAGAGTAGTGCAGGGTTGCCCGTAGGAATCTATTCGATAGTAAGAGTAGTGCAGGATTCGATGGTAAGAGGAGACCAGGGTTCCCCATAGGAATCTATTCGATAGTAAGAGGAATCCAGAGTTCCCCTATATGAATCTATTCGATAGTAAGAGTAGTGCAGGGTTCCCCATATGAATCTATTCGATAGTAAGAATAGTGCAGGGTTCCCCCATATGAATCTATTCGATAGTAAGAGGAGTGCAGGGTTCCTCGTATGAATCTATTCGATAGTAAGAGCAGTGCAGGGTTCCCCCATATGAATCTATTCGATATTAAGAGTAGTGCAGGATTCGATAGTAAGAGGAGTGCAGGGTTTCCCATAGGAATCTATTCGATAGTAAGAAGAGTCCAGGGTTCCCCATATGAATCTATTCGATAGTAAGAGGAGTGCAGGGTTCCTCATATGAATCTATTCGATAGTAAGAGCAATGCAGGGTTCCCTATATGAATATATTCGATAGTAGGAGGAGTGCAGGGGAGTTCCCCATATGAATATATTCGATAGTAAGAGGAGTGCAGGGTTCCCCATATGAATATATTCGATAGTAAGTGGAGTCCAGTATTCCCCATATGAATCTATTCGATAGTAAAAGGAGTGCAGGGTTCCCCCATATGAATCTATTCGATAGTAAGAGGAGTGCAGGGTTCCCCATAGGAATATATTCGATAGTAAGAGGAGTGCAGGGTTCCCCATATGAATATATTCGATAGTAAGAGGAGTCCAGGGTTACCCATTTGAATCTTTTCGATAGTAAGAGGAGTGCAGGGTTCCCCATAGGAATCTATTCGATAGTAAGAGGAGTGCAGTGTTCACCATATGAATCTGTTCGATAGTAAGGGGAGTCCAGGGTTCCCCATATGAATCTGTTGATAGTAAGAGGAATCCAGGGTTCCCCATATGAATATATTCGATAGTGAGAGGCGTGCAGGGTTCCCCATATGAATATATTCGATAGTAAGAGGAGTGCAGGGTTCCCCATATGTATATATTCGATAGTAAGAGGAGTCCAGGGTTCCCCATATGAATATATTCGATAGTAAGAGGAGTGCAGGGTTTCGCATATGAACATATTCTATAGTAAGAGGAGTCCAGGGTTTCCCAGAGGAATATATTCGATAATAAGAGTAGTGCAGGGTTCCCCATAGGAATCTGTTCGATAGTAAGAGGAGTCCAGGGTTCCCCATAGGAATCTATTCGATAATAAGAGTAGTTCAGGGTTCCCCATATGAACCTATTCGATAGTAAGAGGAGTCCGGGGTTCCCCATATGAATCTATTCGATTAAAAGAGTAGTGCAGGGTTCCCCATAGGAATCTATTCGATAGTAAGAGGAGTCCAGGGTTCCCCATATCAATATATTCTATAGTAAGAGTAGTTCAGGGTTCCCCATATCGTATCTACTCGATAGTAAGAGGAGTCCAGGGTTCCCCATATGAATATATTCGATAGTATGAGGAGTCCAGGGTTCCCCATATGAATCTATTCGATAGAAAGAGGAGTCCAGGGTTCCCCATAGGAATCTATTTGATAGTAAGAGTTCCCCCGATTCCTATGTATCCTTGCCTGGTATCTGGGGCGGCTCGAAATAACCTATACGCTGCGTTGATTAGCCGTCAAACAATAATTCAATTTAATTTGCATTTGTTTGTGTAGTTTTATACTTTGTAATCGTTCACACACATTAGATGTGTTATTTGCAACCTGTCATTTTATATCAAATATGTTAAACATTGCCACTTAAAAATGAACTCATGTCAACACAGTTAAAAATGAACTTATGGCAACCTTGACATGTTTACCAGATATCAAAATTAGAATCTCGATTATCTGTTTACGCATGTATACTCAAGGTCAATGAAAACGCACCACAACACAAATCCTTTTAAATGTTAGAATTTGAGGCATTTTGGACAAAATATGATATAATCAATATAACGATATATAGGGTCCTATAGAAACTACAGCGTCCGAACGCAATGGCATCGTAGGTCCGCACTGTACTGCAAACAAGGACTTGAAACTACAATGAAAGAGACAAAAAACAACAGAAAGGGTGTTGAAGACAGGGTTACCGACTTGGAACGGTCAGTAGGCAATAAGGCCTACTGGTTAGCTTGAATCGATTTTATATGCGCACAATCCTCGCTTTTGTCCTGTCTTCAGCGCCCAAATAGACAAGACAGTGTAAACAAAACTACATCCCATCAAAAGGAAATCTCTAATAATAAAGTCCACCTCCAGAGAAACTAACTAAAGATACACATACAAAATAATAAACATCTCAGGATGTATCCAGAATCGTACTGAACAACCATAGTAGTTGCAGCTAAAGAGAAAACCAATCTAGGGTACGACCAGAAAACCCGAGGGACGAAAGCTCATGCACCCACCTCCCTTAGTTGGGGTTTCAGTAGGTACAATCATAGAGTCCCAATAGGTAGTCCAGTCATCGCACAAGTGAAAAGTGAAGCGTAATGACTGACTGTAGAGGGGTCAATCACTAAACATGCAGTGCGCTGTAAAACCAAAGGGTTATTTCTTTTTCTGACGAACTTCCTGATTAAATTTGTAAAGCGGTCAGGAAACCCGTCAGACCCCTTTAACCTTCGAAGTTTACAGACCACATCATGAGGGTTGTGATATGCCTAGTCGCATTCAACATGCTTTTACGTGTATATCTGAATTTAGTGCATTCCACATTGGTGTTATGAAATGCACGTGCATTTCCTGTTTTCTTCAGTTACATCGCACAAAGAAATCATTTTCTCAAAAACATTCATGACATAAAACTGTTAGACGTCAAACAATAAAAAGGCCAATAAAACCAAATGGAATTTATTCCGAGACAGATTAATGCAGCTTAAAATTTAGTGGATTAATTTTCTGTTTATGATTATCCATAGCAAATACTGTTAAATGACAAGGTAAATAACTGCGTAACTGCTTGTCATAAAAGGCTACAACATGCGAGACAAGTTAGGTATCAAGATTCTATACTTAAAGACACATTTCCCATCGCTACTTGGTCATTGAAAAAGCATGGGAAGCTTGAATATTTACAGCCAGCACGCTTCATGGCTGACCAACTCAGGTATATAAATTGAGGCCCACTCTTAGTTTTTTTTATTTGTATAGCATTGCTATATTGAGGGTAAGAATAGCTTAACAACACTTTGTAATTTACTTTAATGAAAAAATATATGTTTATAATTTAGCTTTTGAATACAAAACTTATCTGGTATTTCTTAATTGTTTTTAGACCAAAAATCAGAGCACAACACAATAAATATACAACATTCTTTAATGTGTTATTGTGTGTACTGGTCACAAATGCTTTATTGGGTGGGCCTCATAATCTGAAGAAAAATTGAATATCACACTTTGCTCATGAAATTGTATGGCTAACAGTGATTTACAGTTACCTATAGAAATTCTTTCCCCCACAAATACAATAGGCTCGAAATATGTCTTTAATTTCCCATCGCTACATGTTCATTGAAAAAGCACGGGAATCTTGTTTATTTACTGACTGCATGCTCCATGACCGATCAATTGGGTATATAAATTGAGGCCCGCTTGTAGCTTTTTCTTTGTGTTAATTGCTGTATTAGATATTGTCTTGGGCAAGAAAAGCTAAACGCAAATTTGTAATTTAGAAAAGCATATTCATAATTTAGCTAGTTTAAATACAAAACTTGTCTGATATTTCTTTATTGTATCTAGAACAAGAATGATAGCAAAGCATTAAATGAACAACTTTCTGTTGTGTATTTATATTTTTACTGCACACAAAAAGGCTTTATTGGGTGGGCCTCATAATCTGAATCAAATTGAATATCACAATGTTCTCATGAAATTGCATGGCTAACAGTGATTTACAGTTACCTATAGAAATCCTCTCCCCCACACACCCCCCGCCCCCCACTCCCAACTCCCACCACACCCAAATCGAAATATGTCCTTAAAAATAGAAAATATTGGTTCAGCAGTTTTATTCCAAATCAGTTTCATTAAAATCAGACCCTTTATCACGCTACGATACTCTACACTGCTAAGGTCCTATAGCGGAGAGTATCAAAGCGTAATTAGGATTTGATTTTAATGAGATTGATTCCAATAGGTTGCGAATCATATGGAGTTAATCGTGCGTTTTCATTGATCGTCAGTATATTTTAACACGTACACTTCAAATACGCTGGACTATTAAATGATCTACATAGTAATTGTTTACACTTCAAATACGCTGGACTATTAAATGATCTACATAGTAATTGTTTACACTTCAAAATACGCTGTACTATTAAATGATCTACATAGTAATTGTTTACACTTCAAATACGCTGGACTGTTAAATGATCTACATAGTAATACATAGTAATTGTTTACACTTCAAATACCGCTGGACTATTAAATGATCTACATAGTAATTGTTTACACTTCAAATACGCTGTACTATTAAATGATCTACATAGTAATTGTTTACACTTCAAATACGCTGGACTATTAAATGATCTACATAGTAATTGTTTACACTTCAAATACGCTGGACTATTAAATGATCTACATAGTAATTGTTTACACTTCAAATACGCTGGGACTATTAAATGATCTACATAGTAATTGTTTACACTTCAAATACGCTGGACTATTAAATGATCTACATAGTAATACACTACATAGTAATACATAGTAATTGTTTACACTTCAAATACGC
>JAWPHD010017490.1:0-44338 GCA_037043455.1 Cyrtodaria siliqua | reverse complement strand
ACTTATTGAGAACTGTAGTCAATGCCTATATCTGATATTTTAAACCAATGCTATAGGCAATAAAACTAGCATGTAGGGCAGTTGATTTGGAGATATTATTGTCAAACCATTTTCTTACTTGTGTGCACATCATACAATGGTGACAGTCTAAAGATGGTAAATATACAGTCTAACAATGGTTTTCCAGATGCGAACAAAAAAAAGCAAGCACCTATTGATAAAACACAGTGAATACATTTCTTTGTTTACATAGTAAAACAAACTTGTTTTCGTTAGGAGAAGAACATCATACGTATTTTATTTTCATCCTAATTCCTTTTGTTCTGTTGTGTACAAATATCATGCTGTAAAATAATCAGAATAATCAAAATGTATTTTAATCAAAAATAAAATATGTTTAAACCAAACTTTGTTTCATTTTTCCTTAGTAAACGTCATGGTTTAGTAACCCGTGGATTGCACATTCTATCCTGGCCATGACCGAATTCTGGTTAATTTTCAAAATATTTAAAAAGTAGTTGCGACCTTCCGATGAGACTTAAAACTGAGGTCCCCACATGTAGACAATCCACCACTATGCACAAAAAAGGAAGAATTGAATTGAGTGTTGTTTAACGGCTCATCAACACAGTATAGGTTATTTAGAGCCGCCCCAGAGAGGGGAAGGATACATAGGTATGCGGGAACCCTGCCCTACTCTTATTATCGAATAGATTCCTATGGTTCTTTAACGTGCTCGGAGGATAGACCGATACACGGGACCGCCCGGTTTATGTCCCCATCCGACGGACGAGGCTAAGTGAAAGTGTCTTGCTCAAGAAAACACCGACGAAACTCAGTGGCACCACGGAGGATTGAACCCGGGGCTTCCGGTTACAAATCCACCGCGCTACCGACTGCGCCACCCCAGGAAAGAAAGAAAAAAGTAAACAAATAATAGCCATCCTTGGGGATCCTCCTTTGGTTATATGCTGGAGGGACTATAAACCTTCAAATTACACATACACTCAATAAATACCTCAAGATTGTGTCTGTTTAAGAGCCTCTATAAATCGCATTTATGGGACCTGTTTTATCAATTATTTTATTTCTTGGTTATTAAGGACAGAAACACGTTCCACAGGTTCGACAAGTTCAACGCTAAGTACAACCCTGTCGGGGAGAGCAGACTGAGGGAGATATTCATAAAGACAGACAACTACATCGGTGGAGTATACTTTGCAGATCTCATGAAGGTGGGTTAAACCGTATAGAATTTAATATTAAATATTTGTCTGTGATTTGTATAGGAAATACTGGGAATAGAAAAGCCTTTTCCGTCAGTGGCGGGAACGCCAAATGACGTTTCGATTGTTTTACGGACGTCTTCGTCAGATTCTGCCACTAGGAAATACTGATTACGGAAATTAACGAAGAGTTCCGGTTCCACTTCTTTTGTTTGTATGACGTAAAGTCGTCTTGGCGTTCTCGTGCAAACTAGTGTAAAAAGGCAAACTGATCTAAAAAAATTGACGATTGGAAAGAAATTCATCGCAGAATATATAATATATAGTTTAATTAAACTGTATATATCGTGATAATTGAGTGATATTAATCCCTCATTGTGCTTGTCGACCTTTTAAACTTAGTTGGTTATATTTAAGGACATATTTTCCAGTTCTAATTTATCATTGAAAAGGCATGGAAAGCTTCCTTATTTACTGCTTACATGCTACATGCATGACCCAAAGCTCTGGAAAAGCTGCATATCTGCGTAATTTAAGCAAATAAATGAGCCAAAAAAATGCAAAAGATTTTGTTCTATTGATTAAAAACGTATTTTTTTTTAGAAAAACACATAAGATTTATTTCAATGAGTAGTGAAACATAAATATACAACATTTAACATTTTTTCCAGCTCTCCAGCTACAGAATGTATGGTTAGTTCTATTGTCGAACTGTTCTGTACTCGTCACTTGTGTGTAGAATATGTTCATGTACTATATGATGTAAGACTCGATTAGAACATATTAAGAACAAATCTGTGCTTGACAATACAAACACTTCATAGACTGGTTTGGGGTTTATGCTTGCTTCTTAAAACATGATGAAACAATGTGTAATTAATAGATACTGTAATCCAGTCTGTGTATCTATATCCTGTCATGTTTTCCCCCTAAAAATATGAAAACATACCTTCAAGTAAAAGCGTTCTCTGGTGAAAAAAAGTATAAACATCGATCAAAACATTAATATAATAAAAGTTACCTTTCCATGAATGAAGCTGTTTAATCTGAGTCAATCATTCGGCAAATATTGTTTGATTTAATTGACCAAAGTGTTGACAGTTGAGTTGAAACTGTGCCAATTTACAATAATTCTGAGTACTAGTAATTGAAGGGAAACTGAAGGCTAAAATATTGATAAGAAAAAATGATTGGGGTAAAAAAAAAAAAAAAATTAGCAGGGCTCTTTTTTTGTCTGTTTTTATAGCCGTTACTGGGTCATATTCCCAATGACAGAACATATCTTTTTTTCCCAATTTTGAGAAGAAAATTTCCAATTGAAAGAAGAAAAGGAAAAAACACTGAAAAGTAGCAAAAATGTGACTAGTATTGAATATGAAATGCTTTTAAATGCCTCTGTTGATCTTGTTGTACTGTAAACAGCATGAAAGATACAATTATGAAATACGTGTTTGACTGTTTTGTTTCCCAATTTTATGAAAAATCGTGCTAAAATTCCAATTTTGAGGGTATGGGTTATGTTCCCAAAATGTAGAAAAAAAACACTTTTAGAAAATAAAGAGTAAAAAACTGAAATTGTAAAATCCTTATCTAGAGCTCTGATGACCGATTAGCTCAGGTTGATAAACAGAGGCCCGAGTAAAGTTTTCTCTTTGAATAAGCATTGGTATATTGAACAGTATCTGGGGTATAGCAGTACAGAATATAATATTTCAAATTTTACTTTTATGAAGAAAAAATAGCAAATTAAGTAAGCTGCACAAATATAAAACTTTGTTGATAATTCTTTGTTTTTAGACAACTAATGAAACACCTGCTGTATGTTTTAATATCTTGGCTTCATACATAAGCTGTATACAAAATTGACATAATGTTTAGTGGAGCGCTGTGGTCTAGTGGTAGAGCGCTGGACCCATGATCCAAAAGTCGTGGGTTCGATCCCAGCCATAACCATGTCTTGTGTCCCTGAGCAAGACACTTTATCTGCATTGCTTAGTACTGGTTCTACCCAGGAAGACAATCAAGAAGTACCTTTGAAGCGAATCGCTTACATTATAGAAAAACAGTAAGAAATACGAGGTTCTCATCATCTGATACAGAATTAAATACCACCGTTTTCTCGTGCAGTCGTATGTGGAATAGTGTTTTACAGTTACCTATACAAATTCTCTCCCCGCTGTAAAGACAATAGGCTGGAAAAAGGTCCTTAATACTTTTTTCGTTAAAATTAATATATTTTAGAAAGAAATTGAAATATCTGAAAAGCACACTCATGAATGTTTCTCAGGGCTTTCATTGTGTTCGAAAGAAACAGTAGATGTTACCAAATTAGGTAGGTCGTTATTGTATCCCCTTGTTGTAATAATAATGGGACCAGCCAGAAGTGGTTAGGTACAGATGCTAGTTGCAGAGAAAATATCGTGCTTACTGAGTCGTTTTGAAAGCTCTGGTTTCTCAGTCATAGCGTGACCTTAACTGTTCCAACTTTAAACGTAAATGCATACGGTCATGCATTACACATTGAAACCAAAAGTAGGTCAAGATGGACATCATTGACCTTTTATTAGGCTCGTATTATATGTTAAATTTGATGAATGTATCACCTTTGTTTAACTTCAAAGGGGCTTTTTGTGGGGGTCTAGGGGCCTGGCTTCAAATTGACATATAATGATAGTTCTATTCTTAAGGTCTAAAATAAAATGAATACACTTAAAAATGATGCCTTATTTACAAGGAAATCCATTCTGCACAGTAATGTGTGCCATCCTAGGGCGCTTCAAGGTCATTGACCTCTTGTTGCAATGCAGGTTAATAATGACAAAATGCAGTCAGATATGAGCACCTTAAAACTAATCCCTGACCTCTGACATTTATTCCAGGAAGTGTGCCAAGACCTGGAGGAGAGCAAGTACCAGAATGCGGAGTTCCGTCTGTCCATCTACGGAAAGTCTCGAGATGAGTGGGACAAACTGGCCAAGTGGGCTCTCGACAACAAAGTCTACTCCGATAATGTCCGATGGCTCATACAGATCCCAAGATTATAGTAAGTTATCATAGTCTAGGTGACACCACCATGATTGCAGGTCAGGTGGTGGGACATATGTTTTTGAAATAACGTCAAATGAAGTAAAAACAGCAACAAAAAGGATTATGTCCCCTTATGTGTAATAATAATCATGATTTTTTATTTTACAGTTTAATATGTTTACACTTTTATCTAAACAGTGCGTAACACTTGAGCAATAAATACAGACTTGATAAAAATGTGTATTGATTACCCCTTTTGCTGCCAAATTTCACATGTCGTCTGCTAAATTCGAATTCAAACCTTCTGGTGCTGTTTTATATATAAAATATTATGGAAAACATTCTTACTGAGTGGCTATTAGTGTAAACCCTGATCAGCCTGCACTAATGTGCATGTTCAAATGGGTTTACACAGGTCATTAAAATCAGTATATTCGACTGTGGCAGCGAAAGGGTTAGTTCACATATTTATCAATTTTGTATTTTTTTTTCATACAAATGTTAACATATTAAACTGGAAGTGTTGTGTAATCTCATATTCATGATTATTTTATATCTGATTTGTATCGATGGGATTACACATAGGCGCACATACTTCTTGAAAAGAAAATGTCTATGACGCGCATTACCATGATTCAGGTCAGGTGGTGGGGCTTAAGTTTTTGAAATAAAGTCCAATAAAGTAATAAAAAAAAAAGCAATAAATATCCTCAATTAAAGAAAGTGTCTAGGAGGTTGTAACCATGTGTAACCATGATTTAAAATCAGGTGGTGTGGCAAAGATTTTTGTAATAAAAGTTTAAAATGGCAACAGAAATTCTAAATCAAAGGTACTGTTTAATAACTCTCTTTTTAAACTGATTCTGTTGCAGTTTTAGCAAATACAAGGGGTCACAAAAACATCCCCCACACACCCTAGGTTGATGTGAAAATGATTTAAGTAATATTCAGTGATTTAAGTAATATTCAGAAATGATTTAAGTAATATTCAGAAATGTTTTCAGTAAATGATTTAAGTGATATTCAGAAAACACTCCAGTCGTTATATACCCCATGTTGTAGACTATTGCTATAAGATCTCTTCTCTATTCAATCACTCATTCACAGACCTCTGTTCTCTTTCACGCATTTGACATAACTATTATTTGTAAAATTCCCACTTTCATGGGTATCTTTACTGTTTGAATGAGACATGAAACCCATTAATTGAAATCTTCATCAGTTGTGTGGTCTAGGAGTTTTCCTATTGTGACATAGTTAACCTAAATAATTATCTCTGTTCATTGTGTGTCCGACACCTCTTATCTATAGAATTTTCATCGTCATATCCCACTGATCTACATTGTGATTGCCTTATACATTGTGGTTGTTAATTCTGCAATCATGAACGTGATTTTGGGTACCAGAAGAGTAATAGTGGGTACCAATCTACTTGGTCCTCCTCAAGGCATTAGGTTGACCTAAAAGATAATTTGCAATCCGATTACTGAGGAACGGTTGCTGGATTATGTGGTTGTGTGTCCTACTTTCTTTTTGATATTTTTAACTATACTATTTATACATATTCAATAAATTGAGATATTTATATAACAAAGTTTCTTGAGACATCAATTCTTCTGCGAAAAGTCCAGCTATTCTAGTCGCCCCGGCGTTGGCGTTACCGTTAGTTTACCTTTTTTGGTAAGCTTTTATCTCAGAAACTGCATGACAAAATTCAAAGAAACTTCACGCATTTATTCAGTATAGATAGATAACATGTGGTGCGCAAGTCACATAACTCTTCAACCTATTTTGACAAAGTTATGTCCCTTTTTGTACTTAGTCAATTTCTTTGTTAACCTTTTTCGGTAAGCTCATTTCTCAAAAACTGCTTGATAGAAACTTTGCACATAAGAGGAGATAGTACAAACAAGTGCCATAACTCTGTTATGAATTTTACAGAATTGTGCCCCTTTCTCAACTGAGTTACCCAATAAATAGACAAGGCCTCGAAAAGTCGAGCACCGGACAGCTTTTGTTAGGTAATCATTATTACGGGTAATATTTATTGACATGATTGTATTACACCTAAGTTAACACTATTATCCCCCAAAAAGGTATGTTAATTGTCTGGATAGAAGTATAGGGGTGAAGTGAAAAGTTTTAATTTTTCTTTTGGGGAGAAGGTGAAGGTAGGGGTGAAGGTAGAGGAGGGCGTTGTGAAGTGGTCATTCAAGACTTTGTCATGGATAAGAAGCTTGAAACTAATTATTTTGTAAGGGGTAGATGGCCGGGATATTTGACAGGAGTTTCACCAAGATATTACTGTATGACCCGTGGTAGAAAAATCATGTATCGGCTTAAGAAGAAAACATCATAGGTAGTTTAATCATAATAATGGTTATAAATGTGTGATACATATTGTTGCAAACAGTGACGTATACAGAAGTAACAAGCTGGTGAAGAACTTCCAGGACATTTTAGAGAATATTTTCATGCCACTCTTTGAAGTCACCAACGACCCCAAGTCACATCCAGAACTGCACGCCTTCCTGCATTATGTAAGTTTTTGGATATTTTTATCTTCTCATTTTCAGCCATCTTTAGATTACCCATATATTCTCCTTTTGTGGTGGTGGAACAGGAGTCAGGGAGGACCATCCCCTGTCACACATTTTAATTATATGATATGTCGTAATTATTGAGTTTGCAATATAGTATTAAACTCTGTGAATGAGATGTGGTCATAGCATAGAGTGCTAACTCTCTTTGGACTGGAAGTCAGTTTGTTCACAATTAAGCTTCCTGGATGGAAGCCGGGCTTTCTAAATTAATTTTTTAAATATATATAATTGTTTGAATTTGTAGAATACCCAGATTAATTCTTTCCTGCTATTTATACCAAATGTGTACAATTGTAAAATGAAAGTAACAAGCTAATAAATGTGTCAAAATAATTGTTTCTCAAGCGTAACTCGAAAACTGTGTAGTGCTTGATAAATGCATGAATATTGTGGCTGAATTGTGCCTGAACAGAACATTCTTACATACAAGTAATTATTTTCCATCTAATTTTCAGGTCTATAACTTAAATACTACTGTAATTTATGTTTCATCACACAGGTGACAGGCTTAGACTCGGTTGATGATGAATCTAAGACAGAACATATCAGGTTTGATGGGGACACGCCCCTGCCCGAGGATTGGACCCAGATGGAGAACCCGCCCTACAGCTACTACATCTACTACATGTACTCCAACCTTGTGGTCCTTAACCACTTCAGAAGGTAACTTCCTGTTCCTTCATAATCCATATTCTCCAATATTATGGTCCTTAACCACTTCAGAAGGTACTTTTCTGTTCCCTTATAGTACCTATTCTCCAACCTTGTGGTCCTTAACCACTTCAGAAGGTAACTTAATGTTCCCTCATAATCCATATTCTCCAACGTTGTGGTCCTTAACCACTTCAGACGGTAACTTCCTGTTCATAATCCATATTCTCCAATATTATGGTCCTTAACTTCCTGTTCCCTCATAAACCATATTCTCAAACTTTGTGGTCCTTAACCATTTCAGAAGGTAACTTCATGTTCCCTCATAATCCATATTCTCCAACTTTGTGGTTCTTAACCATTTCAGAAGGTAACTTCCTGTTCCCTCATAATCCATATTCTCCAATTTTGTGATCCTTAACCACTTCAGAAGGTAACTTCCTGTTCCCTCATAATCCATATTATCCAACGGTGTGGTCCTTAACCACTTCAGACGGTAACTTCCTGTTCATAATCCATATTCTCCAATATTTTGGTCCTTAACTTCCTGTTCCCTCATAATCCATATTCTCCAACTTTGTGGTCCTTAACCATTTCAGAAGGTAACTTCATGTTCCCTCATAATCCATATTCTCCAACTTTGTGGTCCTTAACCATTTCAGAAGGTAACTTCCTGTTCCCTCATAATCCATATTCTCTAACTATGTGGTCAAATTGAAGTTCCCTGATAATTAATCTACTCCAATCTTGTGGTCCTTAACCACTTCAGAAAGTAACTTCCTGTTTCCTCATAATCCATATTCTCCAATTGTCATCAACCACTTCATAAGGTAACTTTCTGTTCCTTCATAATCTATATTCTCCAATTGTGTGGCCAGCAACCACTTCAGAAGGTAATTTCCAGTTCCTTCATAATCCATATTATCCAACCTTGTGGTACTTAACCACTTCAGAAGGTAACTTCCTGTTCCTTCATAATCCATATTCTCTAATTTTACTTCCTGTTCCTTCATAATCCATATTCTCCAATTTTATGTTCATCAACCACTTCAGAAAGTACAGAAAGTAACTTTCTGTTCCTTCATAATCCATATTCTCCAATTTTGTGGTCATCAACCACTTCAGAAGGTAACTTTATGTTCCTTCATAATCCATATCTCCAACCTTGTGGTCTTTAACCACTTCAGAATGTAACTTCCTGTTCCTTCATAATCCATATTCTCCAACAGTATGGTTCTTAACCACTTCAGAAGGTAACTTCCTGTTCCTTCATAATTCATATTCTCCAATTGTGTGGTCAGCAGCCATTCATAAGGTAACTTTCTGTTCCTTCATAATCTATATTATCCAATTGTTTGGTCATCAACCACTTCAGAAGGTAATTTCCTGTTCCTTCATAATCCATATTATCCAACCTTGTGGTCCTTAACCACTTCAGAAGGTAACTTCCTGTTCCTTTATAATCCATATTCTCCAATTTTATGGTCATCAACCACTTCAGAAAGTAACTTCCTGTTCCTTCATAATCCATATTCTCCAACCTTGTGGTCCTTAACCACTGCAGAAGGTAACTTCCTGTTCCTTCATAAACAAAGTTTCTGGATTAAATATCCTTTTTAAGGAAACAATGCTGATATTGGTGTGTGCTTATATTGCTACAAAATAAAATAGCATAACCATGTTTTTCACAACACTTTGTTTTCCATTCCTGTGAATACAGAACTTGATTTCGAAACGCTTCTTGCCAAGTCTTGAAAAAAGGCATGAAATAATCATTGATAGCTCTGACATACAGTTTCTAGCTCTGCCCTCAGTTGCTCATGGGTCAAATTTCTACACACATTGGAAATGTGAACTTTGGCAGGGATGATCAGTATAAAGCCTTGTTGCACATATCTTTGTCGTGTTCCGTGTAAATGAGCGTGGGCTATATAGGAACCACGTTGTCCCCAATGTTGCATCGCGTCCCGTCCCGTCACACATTTTTGTCCCACCGTATCGCGTCGCGTAACACATTTTTAATACTTGCATATCTCAAACACTTTTGAATGGATTGTTCCCAAACTTTATATACTCATAAAAACTGATGCCCTTATGTCCCTCTACATCACCCATCTTTGATTGCCTAATTTATTTTAGTTATGGCCCTTTGTTTGACTTAGAATTTCCCACTGTAATATTGTATAATGACCTGTTAAGACATATGGCTTCACTTTAACACTTTTCATGGATTGTTATTACATCTATCATGATGCGTCTCTGCATTAATGGTTTTTCGATTCTGCAATTTTTTTTACAGAATTATGGACTTTTGTTTTAATTAGAATTTCTTTCACAATAAAAAATTAACAGATATTTTAGACATTTATTATTCTTGATTTTGCCAATCATCGGCTAGAGCAAAAAAGCGAGGGTATTCATCACCTTCAGTGATAGTTCTAGTTGGCAGAGTTATGGCCCATTAAAGGCTTTAATACACAAACTTTGTCCAGAGTAGTTCTCCTGAACCTCTGGTCGGATTTCAACGAAACTTAGTATGGATGATCTGTACCAAGCCTAGTTGTGCATATCATCGTTGTGTTCCAGTCAAATGATTTTTTTGTGAATTTATTGCCCATTCCCCAGTGGGAGGAGACCTCTGTTTTTACTAAAAACAACCTCTAGTTCATATTATAACTTGAGACCTTTGATTATTGCTTTTGTCTTCCAGGGAGCGAGGCTTTAACACACTTGTGCTGCGTCCCCATTGTGGCGAGGCGGGCAATGTGACGCATCTCGTGGCGGGCTTCATGTTCGCCGACAGCATCGCTCACGGTCTCCTCCTCAGAAAGGTACAGTAGTAACTTCTGATTTAATTTCTATTTGGTTTTTAGATTTCCCTTCATATAACCTGATATCAAACGTCCCTGGTCTCGTCAAAGTAGGTTACGGTGCTCATATTACATTGACAGTAGACATTGTGTTTGAAGGAAAATCTAAAATATCAAAGAAGGTTTAATTAAAGAATTAATGATTGCGAAACTCAAAAAAAAAAAGAGTTTCTTGTAATATCATCTTTATATTGAATGATAAACCTTTGATTAAAAATGCGCAAAATAATTATACATTTTATAATAATCCATAGACATGATAGATGTGTAAATATAAGTAAACTTTGCCAACCATTGTCCAAGGTTAATTTGACCACAGAACATTTACCGTGTGTTCTGTTGTATATTAGGTTGGTGGGACAGTGTGTGCTTTATCTACATGTGTAAATACCTGATGCAATTATGTCTTCTCCACTTTGTGGAGGGGAGACATGTAGTTTTTGTGCTGTCTGTCTGTTGTCTTGTCTGTCATCATTGCCAAGCCTTGTTGCACATATCGTCGTCATGTTTCAGTTGAATGATTTTTGGCAGATTTATAGCCCTATTCCCAGTAGGGGAGACATCTGTTTTTACTAAAAATTACCTCTAATTGGTTAAATGACTTGGTCAGAGGCTTGATGACTCTGTGAAGGATCATGAATTTCTAGGCTAAGCATTAGCCAGATAGTCATAGGCTAAAGAAAATTCAGTGTGCCTAATAAAAGTTATCAAATTTCAAGTGATTTATATTGGGTTATCCTTACATCACGTGATGATTTATCTTTACCCAAACGGTAGGCAGCAGGGGTATATTAGTCACCCCAAAGGGTATATTAGTCACCCCAAAGGGTATATTAGTCACCCAAAGGGTATATTAGTCACCCCAAAGGGTATATTAGCCACCCCAAAGGGTATATTAGTCACCCAAAGGGTATATTAGTCACCCCAAAGGGTATATTAGCCACCCCAAAGGGTATATTAGTCACCCCAAAGGGTATATTAGTCACCCCAAAGGGTATATTAGCCACCCCAAAGGGTATATTAGTCACCCCAAAGGGTATATTAGTCACCCCAAAGGGTATATTAGCCACCCCAAAGGGTATATTAGTCACCCCAAAGGGTATATTAGCCACCCCAAAGGGTATATTAGTCACCCAAAGGGTATATTAGTCACCCCAAAGGGTATATTAGCCACCCCAAAGGGTATATTAGTCACCCAAAGGGTATATTAGTCACCCCAAAGGGTATATTAGCCACCCCAAAGGGTATATTAGTCACCCCAAAGGGTATATTAGTCACCCCAAAGGGTATATTAGCCACCCCAAAGGGTATATTAGTCACCCCAAAGGGTATATTAGTCACCCCAAAGGGTATATTAGCCACCCCAAAGGGTATATTAGTCACCCCAAAGGGTATATTAGCCACCCCAAAGGGTATATTAGCCACCCCAAAGGATGACAGCTCTGTTTTAATATTTGCAATTTTCATTTTCCAGGCCCCAGTGTTACAATACTTGTACTACCTTGCCCACGTGGGTATTGCCATGTCTCCCCTGAGTAACAACTCCCTCTTCCTGAACTACCAACGTAACCCACTGCCAGAATACTTCGCCAGGGGCCTCAATGTCTCGTTGTCCACGGATGATCCACTGCAGTTCCATTTTACCAAGGTAAGAATTCGGTCATATTATGGCTTAAAGCAAATTCTGGCTTATGTATTTATATGTTTAAAGCACCTAAACTGCGAAATTTTATATCGAAGCCATTAAACCATATTGAACTCTGCTTATATTGTATGTACATGTGTCTGCGTAGTTCGTGGTTTCCCTACATGCCATTTAAATATCAGATTATTTTATGCCTTTGTTTGAATTGATTTTTAAATTGTTAACTTATAACTAATTCAGACAATGACAAAATGCTGACTCCTGTCTCATTTATAAAATTGCAATCTCGCCAAGAAGTAGTAAATAGCAGTATAATAGTTCAAACAGTTATATATTATGTAAAACATGCATTATCTGGGAATAGTTTAAATATTTATTTTACATCGATTGTGAAACAAGTTCTTGCAACTTACATTTATCACTCTCCATGGCTTCCTGGGAACCAGTACTAAGCAATGTGGTTTAATTATCTTGCTCAAGGATAAATAACATGGCCATGACGAGGATCAAACCCATGACATCTCGACCTGGAGTTCAACACTCTACCAATGCAGTGTTTCTGCAGGTCTCAATTTTTTAGGGGTCATCCTTGACCCCCTATGGAATTAACTGGGGGTCATTTTGTAAATATAGGGGTCATATGTTTTGGACATGCATTTTGATGAATAGACCATGTGATGTCAGATAGACATGCATTATTAGTTGATTAGACATCTTCTTCGGTGGATTGGTCAGCAAAAAAAGGAAGTTAACCGGCGTTATGTTTCATTTTGGGTTCGTCTGCCATTTTAGCGGCTGTATCATGATCATCTACGCGCTTTTATTTGCTGTTGTTTTTATATAAGGTGTACCTACTCAGACCCACATACACGCGATCGATATGACGACGACTATAACACGGAAAGTACAGACATTAGTTTAACCTGTTCTAAAAATAGACCAAGAATGAATAACTATATTTTCCAATCATGGGCCACAAAGATGGCATTGTAATCACTGTAAAATGAACAACATAATGAAACATAACAAAAGCCTATGATTAGCATAATAACAGTAAATTGAAATGAAATTATAAGATGTAATATGATCGATATGACGATGACGATAACACGAAAGTACAGGTATTAGTTTTTCCTGTTCTAAATATAGACCAAGATGTAAATAGAAATAAGTTCAGTCGTGATTCCTTACATTTGAAGCTTTTCAAGAAAGTATTACGACGATAATTTGAATGGACCACGCACTCCACCTAATTATTACCACCATTATTTGGGAATAATGAGCCTTTAAGTTAGTTCTGCCTGAAAAAATAACTCCAGCATATACACGTGCAGGGGAGTGGGGGTTCTGTCGTGTTAACCATTATTAAACCCAATGGTTCGAATATATTTGTGTTGGTCGGCATTTTCTCCTCCTACTGCTATTAAGCCGAACCAGTAGTCATGGAATCAGTTTTCAAAGTACTTAAAAAGGTTGTCTCCCCTATACTATTGAAAATACAGTTCTTGATAAAATTTTAGTGATATCTACAATTTCTGAAGGGATAACAGGCCCTTAGCCCGCCCTGAAATTTAGCCCTGAAATTTAACCGAGGCAATCCCTTTCTATGGAGGTACGGTGGCAGGCACTCCTGACCACCACCCCGAAAATATTTGATTTTTACATGTTTTTTTCAATTTAAAGCAAGACCTTTTTTTGTGAATGATCTATAATGATTATTAATTGATATGGAAGTTGTTTATTTGCAAAACAACTTATTATGTACATTCCTAAAATGTCTACTGAGGCAACTGCCTTGGTGTGCCTTCGTTAGCTATAGGCCTGAATAACCATCAAAATACACACACTTTTTTAGCAGGATCAGAAGGTGTGTTGTTCATATAATTTTAACAATGTAGGAATTCTTTTAATAAGAAAACCTTTATCGGGGCATTTGTCACTTACTGGTGACATTTCTTGTTGTAATTTTTAGATGCTATTTACCTCCATCCACTGGGGTTTCAAATTGCAATCTTGCCATGCCTTCGTATTATCCTCCCCGTCATGCTAGATATCTCCTCCTATGAGAATGCAACTCACATCAGTGCCTCTATGGTCAAGAGGGAAAATACGCTCCATTGGAAAACTTTTGGCCTCTCACTGTTGCATGTTCGTATCCCACTGGGAGCTCGACTTGTACGTGAGAAAGTGTTGATTCTTGTGGTTGGCAGGAGGTATACAGTACTGGTTCTACCCAGGATTAAATGGGCAGTGTGCCTCCACCACTAAAAATTGACCATCAAACATAGCCTTGAATGGTCTGAAAAATGACGTTAAACACCAAACAATTTGCTTTTGTTTGTACGTTGTTTTACGTCATTTTCAACACATGTAAGGTTATATTTGACGGTCGATTTTTTTGTGGTGGAGGTGGTCTGCCACTTTTCCTGGATAGAACCAGTACTGTACACCTCCCTCCATCTGCAAGAATCGACACATCCTCACTTACAAGTTGAGCTCCCAGTAGGATTCGAACCCACAGCGGTGAGAGGTGAAAAGGTTTACAACGCGATGTCATTAACCCCTTGACCACGGAGACGCATAATCCCCAAACAAAAAACAAACAAATCAACCCATGATCTTGCTATATTTACCAGCACATCATCCTCGCTCTCATCAATCTCTCTGGGTTGCCCATTGCAATATAACCGAGTTTTTGCGGAGCAGTCGTGATATTTGTTGTTGTTTTATGAATTCAGGAAGCTTTGATGGAGGAGTACAGCATTGCAACCCAAGTATGGAAACTGTCCTCATGTGATATGTGTGAAATAGCTCGTAACAGCGTATGCCAGAGTGGTTTTCCACATGAGGTAGGTATATACTGACCGTACATGATATACGTGCAATAGCCCGTTAAATCTTGTGCCAGAGTGGGCATGAGGTAGGTATTTACTGACAACACATGATAGACGTGAAATAGCCTGCAGCAGTTTATGCAGAGTGGATTTCCACACGAGGTAGGTATACACTGACAACACATGATATTCGTGCAAAAGCCCATTACATCTTGTGCTAGAGCGGGGATGAGGTAGGTTTTTACTGACCGCACATGATAGACGTGAAATAGCAGTAACTCGCAGGTTGACCAGGGTTTACACTGTCTGGCTGCTCATCAGCGGGCTAAGGGTTTAGATTTTAAAAAAACCCACCACTATTGGTGCTTCTAGTTTCATTAGTGTGATAAATCAAACCTATTTGCAACGACAAATATGTAAAAAAAGAAATATATATATAATTTGACATTAAAAAAGAATTACCAGTATTTCAGACATTTAACTTTAGTGTATAATTTATACATAGGTGAAGCAAAATTGGTTGGGGCTGCACTATACCAAAGAGGGAGTTCTGGGTAATGACGTCAGCCGCACAAATATACCAGACATACGAGCTTCCTACAGATATGAGACACTGGTCGACGAACTGAAGTGTATTTGCCGTGGTGCCATGTCATCCCAAATGTCGTCATCGAAGAGTTCCCTCAAAATGTAACAGCATTATATCTGTAGGAAATGAAGGGAAGATATGATAAGGCCAGAGTTTTTTAATTTTTTTGGTTCTCAGATATTTTTCGGAAAAAGTTCGACAGGAGGAGGGGAATTTTTTTTTAAAAAATATGAAACTTTATAAGTGTGTAAAACATAAAATGGACCTGTACAACTTTATATAACACAATCTTCTGATTTTATGTTATTTTTTAAACATGATAATTTGGTTGTTTGAAATGGGTGACCAAAAAATTAATAACGAAAACTTTTTTTTAAAATGTTTTTTTTTTTTCATTTTTGCAAAACTTAGGGTTGGAGGGTTAGAGAACCGAAAAATTAAAAAACTCTGAACGCGAGACTATTGTAACTGTACATAACTACAGAACAAGATGCAGTAGTTTCACGTTCAGTCCTCGGTACGTTCTGCGATGTGCAGAATCGTGACAGGTAGGACTCGCAGCCTTGTATGTGAGATGTAGGAACACAAGTATAGGGTTAACTATGTTAAAAATTAGAATTTTGCGATGGTGTATCAGTCGTTCAGTGGTCGCAAATTTCGTTTGTTTAATGGCGATGTGTTAGCGGAGCTGTTAAACTTGAATTGCGCCCGTTAAACGACAGATATACTGTTGCAAAAAAAATAATTCAATACTGGTTAACTCTTTTCTAATGCATTTCATTGTTTGCGACAGGTTTACTCACAAATGGATTGAAATAAAACTCAATATGTTTTTGATGGTTTAACGTCACATGAATAGATTTGCGATGGGTTGTGCATTGTTTAATAGTCGCACATTTTGGGACGTCAACCAATCAGATTGCAGGATTTTTGTCAAGTGCGTTAGGATATGAGTTTGAGGTGACTGGTCATAGGTACAAAATAGCCACATGAATTTCAGAGGTTATTAGATGCTGGATGTCCAACGACTTCTTTCGCGACTCATTATGGTGTTACTTGAGGATTATATCCACTTTGGTTTAATCCGTTCAAAATTGCATTGAGTTGGGGTGGTGGGGGCGAGTTGAACCCAAAAGGTGGGGGTGGTGGGGAATTGAATTAAAAAGCTCCTGGATTTTTTTCCCTCTGTTGGCCAAAGGTGAGACAAACTTATGTTACAGCACATTGTAAGTCTCGTTTTTGTCCGTCCATAACTCATTTCTTTGAACTCGCAGACTTAAGTCTGCAGTTTTAGTTTTTCACCAAATTTGATTTGTAGGTTTGTTTCAATAAGATCTTAGACAGTATTACAATGAGCAAATCGATGCATGCATAACCAGGGCCTTCTAATTTTTGAAACAGCTGGCTGCTTTGATTTGACAAGCGGCTACCATTAGTGATCGAGCAAAGCGAGTGTGGTTGTTATGGGGTCCACAGACATTCTCTTCCGCAGATAAGCATGGGGTCTCATTTATGCAATCTCCTGTTTTTGGTGCTAAGTAAGGTCCGGATTTTTAGTTAGTTCATGATTCTTTCAGATGATGAAGTAATTCTATAATAATTTAAATAAAATATAAAAAAAATAATTGTTACAGCCGGCTCAAAATTCAAAACGGCGAATATAGCCGGCTGCTGGCTATTAGAGACAGCCCTGATTATTATGGTTATTACCATAGAGTATTGAAAAACAAGCATATTTCAGCTTGTGAACACTGTAACTTAAGAAACTTCTTTGAATTTTCACCAGATTTGATTTGTACATTTGTTTTAAGATCTTGAAGGAGTTCAGCAATGGTTATTGCCCTTGATTATTAAAAAATATGCAAATTTCAGTTAGTGAAAATGTGGTAACAGGTTTGGTTTATCATGGGTTTGGATAGTCAGAAATTGTTTTGAAGATATGCTTAAAAAGGATCTTGGGGACGAATGTGACATTGAGCAAAATGAACACATGCATTACAGAGTTACTGCCCTGGATTATTGGAACATAAGCACATGTCAGCTTGTTACTTCGGTAATACATTTTGCATTTTCTTAAAATCTTAATTTCCTATAATTATTGAGGTTGTTTCAATAAATAGATGAGCTTGGCAAAGAGCAGAAACCATTGCATCCATTACAAGGTTATTGCCCTTATGTAAGCATAATTACTGTAGTGAATGGTATCTGACTTGTACACTTTAGGTAAGAATGTTTGTATCGTAATTATGCTGGATGATTGGATGCGCATACCAGTAATCAGCAAATATGTCACAGAGTTATGTCCCTTGATTCTGTCTATGAAGTGAATTTCATTTTGTGTTTGCAATAACTTGACTCTGTGGTATTCAATATTTACAACATTTTGGTCGAAGGTTTGTTTTAAATAAGAAATTTGATGAGTTCTCAGTTCTCGTTTAATACGCAGAATTTGTGCGACAGAGCATTGACGTCGTTTTCTAATAGTTAAATAAGTATTCTCTGAATCAATGCTTTAGTACCTACATCTTGTGAACCAAGCGACGAGTGCTACCTGTAGAGAAAATAGATCGAAAAATCAAAAGAAATATTTTGTTTGATCAATATATAATAGTAAAGTGTGTCCTTGTGGGTACTGTTTTAGATATTGTAGAACAAAAGTAGAACAAATGTAAAACAAATGTAAAACAAACAAATGTAGAAATGCAGAACGAACAAATCTGGAACAAACAAATGTAGAACAGATTAAAAGAACTATACCATACATGCCAATTTTGACAAACCAAATAGGGATGTTCAACTTGGTCTCAGAAATAAGGAGATCTGGGCTAGAAATAGGGAGACTGTGTTATCATACTTTTTGCATTATTTAACAATTGAAGCAATAATAAAATCAATGTATTTTGCACATGTCTGGCATTATTTGTTATTGGTGTTTAAGCAATATTCTTTTTTAAATAAATAAATAAATAAATAAATAAATAAATAATATATATTTGACTTCTATTGATATATATTTTGTTTTTTTTGGTGGGGTGGGGTGGTGGTGAAATCACCCCCCTAAAACACCCTCCAAAATCGGAAGATTTTTCTCCTGGAGGGAGTTCTGGCAGTTATGCCATTCATAATAGAAAATGTTTGATTTCATATAATATTAATTAAAAAAAAAATCCAGCTCTTTGGCAACAATGCGAGTATTTTTCTTGCATACCGGATAAGGTTATCCACTTTTTACATGGGAGATGGAAAGTCTGATCTTACACATGGGGGAAGATGATATTTGTCTTCTCTCTCAATTATTCATTGATTTTGATGAGAATGCATTCAAAAGATTCATAGTGAATAGCAAAATGGGATTATAATAATTGATGTTTATTTTCAAAATAAGAAATTGTATAAAAAGATGTTTAAAGTTAAAAATGTCATCATTTTTCGCTTTTCTCTTAAAAATCAAGGTTTTGACGATCAAAGTTTCCGTCAAACCCCTTTTTTGCTCTAAATGTAAGAGAAAGAAAAATACTATCATTGGAAAGAACATTAAATTTGTGATGGGATTTGGCATGAATGAAACTTGTATCTGAAATTTAGACAATTTTCGAAGTGTCCAACCTATTTGTTATTAGGTCTGTGTTCAGTTACATACTCTTAAAAGTCCATTTTTAAAATTAAATACATTTTTAATAATTTAACTTTTAAAATTAAATGCAAGCAATATATATGTACATGGTGTGCTTCTTTTATATAAATTAAACAAGTATATACTTTTAATGACATGTATGTTGAAATAAATACTGATTCGACATAACACTATGTTTAATTACTTAATACTTTACATATACATGTTATGCAACATGACCCTCTATATAACAGTCACCTGCCTATAGCAGCCAACTTCAGTCATTCCCTTAGGTGACCCCTATAAACAGGTTTGACTGTACTTCAGCAATTATGTAAAATAGCATATGCCCAGTTTACATTCACTTAATACTTTCCCTTGAAATTTCTCAACAAAACTACAACTCTTTGGTTGGAAAAAATATTGTGGATTGTAAAAATTGAAATAAAAATCTGTCTCATTGTATTTTAAAACATTTATAAGTGCACTTTGTATGATTTTTGTTAATGAACATTATATTTTGTATAATTGAAAATTTAAAACTTGCAATAAAGTAAAAAATTACTTTTATTTCAACTTTTTCGGCTTGTGGGTCACCTGACCTTCTCCAGGTTATTAAATTGCCTTCCTGGGGTCCCGTGTATGTTTCAATGGAATCACCCTCATAAAAAGTAAGTTTGCAGGCTCAAAAAAAAAAATAAGGCCTTTTCTTTCAAGAAAGAGACATTTTTTCTTCAGTTTCAGCTGTTTTCAGTCAGCTTTTGGCCCTGGAAATGAGGACACTCTCATACACAGCTGATTTTTTGTTATAGATAATTAATTGCGATGCATCGTCTGCCAAAAAACTTTGTGTTCAGAGTTATTGCATTTTTTTATATTTCAGCGGCCAAAACACCCTCCATGTCCTTTGTAAAAATAGTTATTTTTACTCGGCTTAAAGAAAGGCATTCTGTAATGGAATAAACTGGGAATGATGAAATACAGTTAGTCTGGTATGTCAAGTGTAGTTTTAACCATAAAAGTGCTATCAATGCACTGAAGCCAGTTCTGTGTTTTCTTGATATAATTTTTCCTTCCGGATTTGAAGGCTAAAATAATTTAAGTTTGCACATTTTCCATTTTACACATTTTATCAAGAATAGTTGTAAATATTCACATTTCAGAAGACAAAAAGACAAATCAAAATAAATTTTCTGTTGTATTTTTACCACGTCCTGTTCTAATCTCTCCTGAAAGTTTGGAAGTAGAGATTTATCAGGTCGTAGAAACATATCAACGAAAGCTTATGTTTTATGTTTTTTCCCAAACTTGCACATTATATGTATTTTTTTGGTTCATAATTATACTCTTAAAATAAAAAATAAAGTTTACATCTTTAAAATTCTGCGGCCGTATTTCCCCTAATACTCCCCTCGACTCCCCTAATAGAAACGCCTGCACCTCCTCCTTTTTTTTTATTATAGAAATCTTACATTCATAGAACATCCAAAAATTCTTCAAAATTCAATAAATGTTTAATCTATTGTAAAATAAGAAGATTTGGATTTTTATTTTAGTGTGAATGACATTTGAGGCTCAGTTTGGGTATACAATTTGGCAAGAACTGCTTCTAACTATAGCCCTAATTAAAAAAAAAAGCAGGGCCCCGTTTTCATTTTCCGTAGCACCCAGGCTCATATTAACTTCATATTATTTTATAAGACTATCATATTGAGATCTAGTCATATATAAGATATGCTTGTATTACTAAATATTTTTATAAGCGCACCTTTTTTTTGTTTGTATTTTACAAAATATTATTCAGGTCCCTTTATATAATAAACCCATGAATGTGTTTGCCAGAATTAAGATTGGCATTGAATGATGTTATTGCCAAAATTATGTTCATTATTGCAATAAAGTAATTAAGATATTATTATGAGAAACTTAATTTTGATTAACCCTTAACTCACAGGCTGATAAGGGTTTACAATGTGATAAAATATGAACTTAACTCTAAAGAAATCTCATGATTGTTTTGTTGTAGTCTCCATAACTCATATGGTTTGGATAAAGGTATTTCTTTTAATTTCTTCCATTTGTTTAATGTTTCTCAGTTTTTCTGAATTTGTTTCTTGTAAAACAGTTTGACAATCACCAATAAACTCTGTTTTAGTCTTGACATGTTTCTGAGCGGCCTCTTTGCCACTGATCGTTCCAAGGTGGTACGCATGTTGTCAACCCATTTATGTTTGTGGTGTCACAGAACTTGGCTTCTGTTTATCCCCAAAATTATTATTTGTTTTGAATGCTTGTTTTTGATTGGCTGAGTTCTGTAAAGGCCTTATTTCCTGTTCGATTTTTGTCTACTTTTATAATGCCTTTGTAAGGTGTTTTATCTTCGGCAATAAATGATGTTTTTCCATAATAGTTCAATATTTTCCCCTGACATAGACAGAGATTCAGACATAATTATTCATAAATGTAACAAGATATGTTCATTTTTCATACAAACGGAAACATATTCAGAGTAGACATCATTTCAAGCGAAGGGTTATTATTAACCGCTTCCTTTAGTTGTTTGTTATATTTCTATAAAGTGAATCGTAATTTCTATATCCTGTTGAAGTTATATAAACAGTAATCATCGAAATTAATGTGTTTTTAGTCAGTATTTAATAATCAGAAGTATAGGCTTATTTTTGATCTTTGATGTAAACACATCAAAGAAAGGAAAGATAGGATTTAATATTTATTTAGCTATGTTGCCTTTTAACTGGATTAGAGCTGTCATTCAGAGGTAGTTATTTTAATAATAAGCATAATTATATAAAAAACTTTGATTTTTTTCTCGTCTGTTTTCAATGATTTGTTGCTACTACAGTTAAAGGGCCACATGGCAATCTTGATGTATGTTCAAAATTTGTAGGTTGATTTATTTTTTATTTCAAAGCTGCATTTTAATTTTAAGTTAAATATCATCGAAATAAAACACTGGAATTAATTATTGAGGCAGTTCCTCAACTGTGAACTACAGAAATGTTTAAATTTTGTGAATTGCAAGTATTAAAAAAGGGTTGAAAAAGATTGCGACACCACACATTTTAAAAAAAAAAAATCAAAATTGTCATATGTCCCTTTAAATATCCATGTTTCAATAAAATGAATCAAAATTTTATGTTTAACCAGAGTAAAAGTTAAAAAAAAAAATCACAAAAATCTGGATCTTGGTAAAGTGGAAGTGTAGTGGATGATACTGGCATACAGGTCACAGGTCTGTTTGGGAGTGACATATCCCTAGCATAAATTATACTGTAGGAGTTACCATTGTTTGGGAGTTGCATATCCCTAGCATTAATTATACTGTAGGAGTTACCATTGTTTGGGAGTTGCATATCCCTAGCATTAATTATACTGTAGGAGTTACCAGTGTTTGGGAGTTGCATATCCCTAGCATTAATTATACTGTAGGAGTTACCTTTGTTTGGGAGTTGCATATCCCTAGCATTAATTATACTGTAGGAGTTACCATTGTTTGGGAGTAACATGTTCCTAGCATTAATTATACTGTAGGAGTTACCATTGTTTGGGAGTAACATGTTCCTAGCATTAATTATACTGTAGGAGTTACCATTGCTTTGGAGTTTCATATCCCTAACGTAAATTATACTGTAGGAGTTACCGTTGTTTGGGAGTTTCATATCCCTAGCATAAATTATACTCTAGAAGTTAATTGTTTGGGAGCTACATATCATTAGCATAAATTATACTGTAGGAGTTACCATTGTTTGGGAGTTTCAGATCCTTAGCATAAATTATACTGTAGGAGTTACCATTGTTTGGGAGTTTCAGATCCCTAGCATAAATTATACTGTAGGAGTTACCGTTGTTTGGGAGTTTCATATCCCTAGCATAAATTATACTCTAGAAGTTACCATTGTTTGGGAGTTTCATATCCCTAGCATAAATTATACTGTAGGAGTTACCATTGTTTGGGAGCTACATATCCCTAGCATAAATTATACTGTAGGAGTTACCATTGTTTGGGAGTTTCAGATCCCTAGCATAAATTATACTGTAGGAGTTACCATTGTTTGGGAGTTTCATATCCCTAGCATAAATTATACTGTAGGAGTTACCATTGTTTGGGAGTTTCATATCCCTAGCATAAATTATACTGTAGGAGTTACCATTGTTTGGGAGTTTCATATCCCTAGCATAAAATATACTGTAGGAGTTACCATTGTTTGGGAGTTTCATATCCCTAGCATCAAGTATACCGTAGTCATTATTATTGTTTGGGAGCTACATATCCCTAGAGTAAAATATACTGTTGGAATTATTATGTTTTGGGAGTTACAATATCCCTAGCTTAAATTACACTGTAGGATTTATTATTGTTCTGAAATGTAGATAGATATAGCATGTTTTTGAATGGGTATGGTTTCTAGTTATTCGTGCAGATATTTTTATACTCCAGCCTATATAGGAATCACGCTGTCTGTAACACATTTTTGTCCCATTGCAAAAGACGTTTTTGTCCCATCACATCCTGTCACGCTGCGTAACACATTTTTATAATTTGCATTTCTCAAACAGCTTTTAATGAGTAAGAAATAGTTTGAGACATTTATTATTCTTGATATCGACCATCTTCAAAAGCTGTATAAAAAAGCGGAGGTATTCATCACCTTCAGTGATAGTTGTAATTTTTATACATTTTAAATAAAGATAATGAGGATATGCCAATCTCAATCAACATGGTTTCTGATTGTAATATTTAAACCTTTTAATCATATTGTATATTAAAGGGACACATGGCAGTGAAGTATTTATTAAGCATTAAATGGGTTGATGCACTATTTTCAACATTAATTTTATTCAAAAGGGCTCTGAAAAACTTGAAAAATGATAAAAGAATTAACAGAATGCAAACCAAAAATAAAGGAGATATGACCTATTGAAAATTTGCAAAGAAATATAAATGGAGGTGGCCATCTTGGGACTATGATGTCATCGCGCCTTTTTACCGTATATGGAATATTGAAAAAAATATGTTTTTAAGGCAAAGAAAATGACTTCAAATGAAAAATAAGCATACAATGTGTACATTCTACATTTGTATATTTATTTTTAATCAATTTGCAGCGATTTTCTTTGCCTTAAAATATTTTTTCAATATTCCATACGGTATATGATAAAAAGGCACGATGACGTCATCATTCCAAGATGGCCGCCACCATTTATGTTTCTTTGCAAATTTTCAATTTGTCATATCTCCTTTTTTTTCATGGCATTTTGATCATTCTTTTAGCTTTTTTCAACAGTGCATCAACCCCTTTAAAATTAGAACCTCAGTTTGTTAATCCAGTAACCTCTGCTTGCATATAATTAAATAAGAGGGATATACAATTCTGAGTTCTCAATTTGTCGTTATTCTACTTTTTAGTTTTAAATATAGTATTGGTGCAATATGATCAACAGAAAGGCTTTCCAAAAGTTATAAATAATGATTTAAAATATACAAGTAATGTAGAAAAACTAACAGTTTCCGTGTGCCCTTGTTAATACCAAACTCCTTTTAAAATCTCAGCCATTCTGATATTATAGTATCCATCTTTGTAGCTCAGTGAATAAGGCCTTGTGCCTTATAGACCTTATGGCGGTGTGTCAGGTCTTCATTTTGGGTATATTCATAAAATTTAATGTTTAAATCTTTCAATCTTTAATCTTTAATGTTCATTGGATCAGCCATTAATCTTCAATGGATCAGCCTCATGTGACCTGTCAGGTGCGTATCCAGGCATACGTACTTACGCCAATGCGTACAAGTGCCATATTAACGCTGAAATATAGCTTGAGAACGCATCATTTGCCTCCTAATTTTCAAAATGTGCAAACCCCACCGGCGGGAGGGGGAAACCTACCTCTTCTCATATCTGGCGTACATTTCAAAATGCTCCAGATACACCCCTGCCTGTTATGTCCAATAGTTTACAAATATACTTTGATGTAGATGTTTGTTTGAATGGTGTTTAACGTAATTTTAGGCCATATGTGACGGATGATTTTTTTGTGGTAGATGCAGACCACCTCATATTTCGACATTATCACCAGTATTATATACCTCCCGCCATCTGTAATGTACAAGTTGAGCTCCCAGTGGGATTTGAACCCGCAGCGGTGAGAGGTGAGAAGGTTTACAACACAACATTGTTAACCCCTCGACCATGAGGCACTATCATCAAATTAGAAGTGAACACTAAAATAGAAGTGAACACTAAAGTAGAAGTGAACACTAAAGTAGAAGTGAACACTAAAATAGAAGTGAACACTAAAGTAGAAGTGAACACTAAAGCAGAAGTGAACACTAAAATAGAAGTGAACACTAAAGTAGAAGTGAACACTAAAGCAGAAGTGAACACTAAAATAGAAGTGAACACTAAAGTAGAAGTGAACACTAAAGCAGAAGTGAACACTAAAGCAGAAGTGAACACTAAAATAGAAGTGAACACTAAAGTAGAAGTGAACACTATAATAACTTTCAGCAAAGAATTATACCGAGTACTTGTACTTGAATAATCAATATCTGAAGTAATTAACAGTTAACAAGACGTATATGAATGAAATGTTAAGAGGCAAAACACACATAAAGGAAGAATATAATCTAAAATTAATCACCATTCGTATACTGATAATAAAAGTAATGGGTTGTTTATTTACGTCATATTTTGATAAAATGTCCATATCTGTCGGTATAATTATACATCTGCAGTCCTATTTATCTCGATAAACAACATAGATGTCATATAAATAGAATTAGAATACTCGAGATGTGGCAGTTCGGATATTTTAATTGTTACCGCAGACTATAAAATGTCAATTACTCAACCACGAAATGATAAAAAGGTCAGTCTGCCAAGATTTGACGTACAACTCTTGATGCCAAACACGAAAATAATGCGTTCTATAAATCAAGTCAGTATCGTGTTTTAGAACAGAAACTATCAGATGGTATAATATTCTTTCATTTATACAATCAAACACAGAATTAATGTAATAGGTACAGATCTGTTCAGGGCCCTATATGGCCCAATTTTCATCCCAGATCTGTTTTACAAACAGTATATGATGTTATTAAGTGTTTTCATATCGGCCCAATCATTGGTCCTTTTTAACCATTGGAACCCACACTGTTAGTCCTCCCACCCATTTCAGTAAGGCTGACATTTACCATGGACCTACATAACACATTTAAATCCATGCATTTACTTACATTTCAAATAAGTTTTCAAATTACTTCAGATTTTTGAAAATAAACAGATGCATGTTTTTATTTCATGATGCCCACATATTCACTTATGTTAAGGCACGGGTTTAAAATAATTCAGGTTTTCATTGATCTTTCATAATTGTCCATTGTTTTCATAGGTTTGTTTTTTGCGTTTTGGTTATAGTGCTTCATAATCAGAGATATTTCCACAGACGCAGTCTTAGACTATTAGGTTCCCCGTGTGGTTGCTGGGGTAGAATACAACCACTGCAAATCCCGCTAGAGGCAGAGGGGTAGGACCCCCAACACCCCACCCCATACACCACCCTTCATCTTAATTTTATCATTTTTTATCATGCTCATTCAAGGTATTTATCATGACACCGGTCTTCATGATCCCTTCATTTTTCAGGTGCCATCTCGCTCATATCACTAGAGCAGTGGCAGAAAAACTATAATGTGGCTCCAGCGTAAATGGAGAGTCTACAATAGAATTTGCAGCAACTCTGCAGTTCAGGGTGAGAATGTTCTAGGCCTGTTCTCCATATTTTATCTCCATGTACATGGAGGATGAGCCTGGCATGTTCATTCCTGTTAGGCGCCATATAACCTTTCATGTGTTGGTGCACCTTAAAACCCCAATTCAATTCATGACACCGCGTATGCATACGTGAAAACGTGGCTCCATTGTAAAGTGAGTGTCTACTTTAGAATTTGCAGCAACTCTGAAGTTCTGCAGGTTAGAAGGTTCTAGGCCCATTCTCCATGTTTTATCTTGATGTAAATGGAGGATGAGCCTGGCATGTTCATTTATGTTAGGCGCCATGTGTGGTGCGCCTTAAAACCCAATTCAGACTATTAGGTTCTTGCCATTATCATCATTTTAGAGAAAAGCCGTTTGAAGCCATTTGAAAGCAAAGACTATGTGCACTATTTTATCATTTGTAGTTGTCGAGCATGTACACATCAAGATAATATTATATTTTGATGTTTTAGCAGACTAACCGAGTAAGCCAGTACTTAGTATTTGTACAATTTCAGATAATATTATATTTGATGTTTTAGAAGTAAGTTGCTATAAAAGGTGTTGTAGCCAAAACTTAGTATTATGTTGTGTTTGGGAATAAATGTTTTCTAATATTTATCCAGAAAAATAAACATACATGTAATAGATAGAGTATGGTCTCATCGAGTTGGTTGATTTTAACATCGAGATGGGCGTAGCATGTCCATTTCAGCTGTCTGCCATACTCTAACTTCATATAACTGGTAGTTAGAGTACACCATTTATTCTGACAGGTGTTATTTTTAATTAAATGATTTACACCTGTGCAAATACAAAGGAAATTTCATTGACCAGGCTACAAATACTACTTATATGTGGTTCTGGGTTTGTTAATAGTAAGTTGTTATTCAAATGTTTTAGTATTGTATTTGAGAAAAGATTGCTTTCCAGTATTTATCAAGAAACTAAATGTATGTGATACTATATTTCCAATGATTGATTTTGTTAATGGTAAGTTGTTGATATTTAAATATAAGTCTAGTTTTATAGTTGTGTTTGAGAATAGGTAAAGTTTATTCAGAAATAAATATTGTGCTTACTGAATTCTTTGGTTGTTTATGTATTCTGTTGATGTAATTATACCCACCCATAATTCTTTCCACAGCCCCATGTGGTTCCTGGGTAAGACTTAGGGTTATTGCTTTTACAGACGGAGGGGTAAAATCTCCACTAATTCATGTTTTGTCATTTTCGTTTAAGGTCTTCATCATCATCCCTGAATTGTTTCAGGTGCTACTTGAGTGGCGAAAAAACAACGATCGCGGCTCCAGCGAAATATGAGTTTACAACAGAATTTGAAGCATTTATGCAGTTGGTTCTAGGCCTATTCAGCATGTTGTTTGTGTCTAGTTGTAATTGGAGGTAGGGCCTGGAATGTTCAATCCTGTAGGCGCCATATAACCTTTTTGTGTTGAAACCAAATTCATCGCGACTCCCTTTAAAATAACTAATCAAGGCAGCATCATCTATATGTGTTCATATGCAATGAATAAAATAATTGTTTTAAACATATTTATTTTACATCGATTGCGAAACAAGTTCTTGCAACTTAGATTAATCACTCTTGATGGCTTCCTGGGTAGAACCAGTACTAAGCAATGTGGATTAATTATCTTGCTCAAGGATAAATAACGTGGCCGCGACGGAGGATCGAACCCACGACCTCTCGATCATGAGTTCGGCACTCTACCACTAGACTACGCACTCCACTAAAAAAATTAACCCGTAAGCACGACTATAATAGCCTTTGCATCCATTGTAAATCCAGATCAGCCTGCGAGTACAATGTCTGTCTGCTGTTCAGTCATTTCCCCCAGAACACTCCTTTGTCACATAAATGGAATGGTCTTAATTCAAAGACAGAACGGTCCATTATATATATGTAGTGGGTTAAGGGTTAAATACATGAGAATACATAAGTGGAAAATACCGATGACGTCCGCTAGCATCAAAATGACTACACGCTCTAATTGCAAGCAATACCTCCATTATCTAGCCGAGAATACAGAATACAAGTATTAAATTCTGCAACAAAATAGAAGTTTCCATTATCATCTATTAAATAACAATATCCTTTGAATACGACGGTTTGTACCACAGGTAGCTGTATCAGTGTTGGGAATTAAAAAAAAAATTAATAAAATAAAAAAAGTGTTATTTGTTGAAAACAAACATATTTTAAGTTTTCCTGAAAAAAACGTCCCATAGTACTGTAGTAAGATACATATTTTAAGTTTTCCTGAAAAAACTTCCCAGAGTACTGTAGTTAGATACCTACAGTACTCTTGGACATATTTTCAGGAAAACTTAAAATATTTTTTGTTTTCGTTTTTTAGCTCTACTGGCCGCAGAGCTTATGGGATGGCGAGTTGTCCGTCCGTCGTCCGTATGTAAACTTTTGCCTTGTGAACACTCTAGGGCCTTCATTATTAATCGAATCTTTACGAAACTTTGCCAGTGTCTTTATATCAATGAAAGCTCGGAGAAGCAAACTTGCACTGATTGTAATATCAATGAAAGCTCGGACAAGTTCGAAAATCAGCTAAATTGGGTCAGTAACACTAGAGTTATAGCCCTTTTTTTTTCTGAAAAATGCCATTTTCTGCCTTGTGAACACTCTAGCACATTCATTTATTATTTGATTTTTACCAAACTTGCATAGATTGTTAATATCAACGAAAGCTCAAATAAGCTCGAAAACCAGCTAAATCGGATCAGTAAAACCGGAGTTATGGCCCTTGTTTTTTCTGAAAAGTGCTATTTTCTGCCTTGTGAACACTCTAGGGCCTTCAATATTAATCGGACCTTTACTTAACTTTGCCAGTGTCTTTATATCAATAAAAGCTCGGACAAGTTCGAAAACCGGCAAGATCGAAATAATCTCACCGGAGTTATGGCCCTTGTTTTGCTGCTAAAATGCCATATTAAGCCTTGTGAACGCTCTAGCACCTTCATATATTATTTGATCTTTACCAAACTTGCACAGATTGTTAATATCAATGAAAGCTCAGACAAGTTCGCAAACCAGCTAGATCAGACCATTAACAGCGGAGTTATTGCCCTTGATTTAGTTAAAAATGCTATATTTTGCCTCATTAAGATGATAAGGCCTTCATCTTTCATCCAATCTTTACCAAGCTTTACCAGATTGTTTATATAAATGAAAGCTCAGACGAATTCGAAAACCAGCTAGATCAGACCATTAACGGCGGAGTTAAGGCCCTTGATTTAGTTAAAAATGCTATATTATGACTCGTTAAGACGATAGGGCCTTTATCTTTCATTCGATCTTTACCAAACTTTTCCAGATTGTTTATATAAATGAAAGCTCGAACATTTTCGAAGACCAGCCAGATCGGACCAGTAACAGCGGAGTTATAAGCCTTGATTCAGTTAAAAATGCTATATTTTGCCTCGTTAATTCGATAGGGCCTTCATCTTTCATCCAATCTTTACCAACCTTTACAAGATTGTTTATATAAATGAAAGCGAGAAGAATTTCGAAGACCAGCCAGATCGGACCAGTAACAGCAGAGTTATGACCCTTGATTTAGTTAAAAATGCTATATTTTGACTCGTTAAGACGATAGGGCCTTCATTTTTTATGCGATCTTTATGAAACTTTATTAGATTGTTAATATCAATGAAAGCTGGGTCAAGTTCGAAAACCAGCCATATCGGACCAGTAACAGTGGAGTTATGGCCCTTGATTTAGTTAAAAATCCTATATTTGGCCTCGTTAAGACGTTAGGGCCTTCATCTTTCATCCAATCTTTACCAACCTTTACAAGATTGTTTATATAAATGAAAGCGAGAAGAATTTCGAAGACCATCCGATCTTTAAGAAACTACCAGATTGTTAATATCAATGAAAGCTTGGACAAGTTCGAAAACCATCCAGATTGGACCATTTACATCGGAGTCATGGACCATTTACATCGGAGTCATGGCCCTTGAGTTCCTGAAATATGCTATATCTTGGCCTCATTAAGACGAAAGGGCCTTCATTTGGCCGGATTTCATTGAAACCTTGCAGGGATGATCAGTACCAAGCCTAGTTGTACATAGTCACCGTGTTCCAGTTGAATGATTTTGGTGGAGTTATAGCCCTTTAAAGGTTTTAATACACAAACTTTGTTCTGACTAGTTCTCCTGAACCCCTGGCCGGATTTAAACGAAGCTTTTTAGGGATGATCAATTACATGTCTAGTTGTGCAAATCATTGCCTTATTCCGGTTGAATGATTTTTTTGGCAGAATTATAGCCCTTTAAAGGTTTTAATACACAAACTTTGTCTGATCTACTTCTCCTGAACCCCTCGCCAGATTTCAATGAAACTTTGCAGGGATGATCAGTACCAAGCCTAGTTGTGCATGTCGTCGTCACGTTCCGGTTTACAGATATTTGGCAGAGATATGGCCCTTTAAAGGATTTTGAAACCACAATTTGTTTCCGGGCTAGTTCTCCTGAACCACTGGCTGGATATAGACGAAACTTGACAAGGATGATCAGTATCAAGCCTAGTTGTGCATATAATCGCCATATTTTGGTTGAATGATTTTTGGCAGAGTTGTGACCCTTTAAATGTTTTAATACACAAACTTTGTCCAGATTAGTCTCTTCTGAACTCTTTGCCAGATTTCAGCGAATCTTGGCGAGAATGATCAGTACTAAGCCTAGTTGCACCTGTGATTGCCATGTTCTGGTTGAATGATTATTGAAAGACTTATGGCCCCCTTATACATAAACTTTATCTTGAGCAAGTAGAGCGTCAACAGGCCCTATTGGGCCTCTTGTTGTTGTTTTTTAATTGTTGTTTTAGGCCTAGTTCCCAACACTGATACAGCTACCTGTGGTTTGAGTACACATTACCTCCTATTACGTCCTAAGGATTATAAGAAGTTGGAGTTGTTGAAAACAATAATTAGCACAAAAATGCTCTTATCAATGTCTAATACACATGTGCTTTCATCATATTCTTCCAACATAATATTATATTGAACATCTGTTAGTATGGTAGACACTTATGGATCACTGTGTTCGTCGTCTGCCGTCGTCCGTCATACGTCGTCGTCGTCGTCCGGACCATTTAACCTGCAATCTAACCTTGTCGTTAACTTGAAAAGTATGTTTTCTACATCCTTAAAACTTCACAAACATTTTCATCTTACTTCAAGGACTATTGCTACACATGTCCAATAGCCATCTCTGACTTCCATTTAAAAACGGAAAAAAAAGCGTAAGGAAAAGCTCCTGTTTGACTGCGAGTGACCTCAAACCAAAACCAGCGCCATGCTGGTCCACCGCCTCAATGTTGCCGTTGCCATTGCAGCCGATAAAGTCCAAACAGGATGACCATTACTTGGGGTGCCATTAACTGGAACTTTTGTGAAGCACCGTAAGCAAACATGTGTTTAAGTTTCATCAAGTTCATCTTTAAACGAAACTAATCATACGGTTTGTTCAATCAGTGAATAAGAGATTATTAGTTCACTGGTTCAATGTACTATTAATCTTCCATTGAGTGTATGTAGTATTTACTCGGAACGTATTTACTCAGAACGGGAAATTGTTTAACTATGCCATTTCTATTTAAGTACCATCAACTTCTCTCACAGTTCTGCATACATTCTTATTTTGTCGACGAGCCAAGTGTCTCTTGGAAATTCGATTAATGCTAAAAGGTGAATGGCCACCCTTTTTGTAGCATTGTCAATTAACACATTTAACTCTTAAACATCATATGAACATTTCTTGACAGTCCCGGAGAGAAACATACATTTAAAACCGCGAGTAAGTAAGTATTAGATACTACTTTACCACTGCGTGACTGCACGGGGAAATGGGGTAAATCTAAATTGTATAGTTGCACAACTATTTAACAAATAATGTATGGTGCTGAGGTCCATATGCAAGTTTATGGACTGGGCAGTCCGACCTAGAATGTTATATGGACCGAAGAGAAGCTGAGGTCCATTTAACGTTCTAGATCTGACTGCCCAGTTCATAAACTTCATATGGACCTCAGCACCATACATTATTTGTTATATTATACCAAATCTGACCAACAAATTAAATCAATACGTTTTATGATTTATTTTGACGTTTTTTTTCAGACGTCAATATGCAACTTTATGGACCGGATGACGTCACATTAAACAAAGAGTGGAATATGCAAACGAGGTATAATATTGCCAGATAATTGACAAATACACTTATCTGTGGATTAATTTACATGTTCAAAGTTTTCTATGTCATCAAATAAAATCTTATTATCGCTTTTCACAGATATTGCAATGTGTGAATTGTAAATATCTATTGTTGTGTATTGATTTCGATTTAAATAAACATAAACATGTTCATGAAACAAAATGTAGCCGGGGAACCTTAATTGTTATGTCATATTTGCGACACTGTATCTGGTAGTCTGGTACCCTTCCCCTACTGCGCTCGCTACTCTCTCTTCGTGGGAAGGGTACCAGACTACTTATCTGGGTACGGTCACTGACTCTTGCTTGTATGAACAATGACGTTGACTATTTTTGGAAAAGATTCGGTCAAAGACCAATTAGAGAAGCCAAACGCATTTCTTTCTCTCTTTCACACTGTCTGAAGACGACAAACCCTTAATACAAGTGGTACTCTACAAGAACAGACCCTGCATACAAATCATGTGTGTAACATCCATACGAATGATTGAAGTACTGCGTATTTGAAGTCGACATGTCCGAGAAACTTGTTGTAGAACACGACCTTTTTATTAAACACATTAAAAAGTTTATCAAGATGTGCGATAACCTGACATATTGGAACATATGATGAGGTCTACCTAAATCCTCAAAGGACGGTAGTGTTTGATGTTTGTCTTAAATATTGTCGTACCCTTAACGGTTTGTTCTCTTTTGCTTTCTTATATTTATATATACACGATCATTTATGTAATATACAGCATTCTAATGCTGCCGCCTTATTTGTTAGAGAATATAACCTGGAGGGATATCTTTATTACTCTCCCGTTTTATTGGGATGACAATAGGGTTAGAGTATGGTTTGGTGCGACTAAGAACCTAGTTCAAACCCCAGTGGCAATCTCTACCCAGAGTACACTCGTTCCTCATTTGACTCTGTCAACGTCAAAGGAAGTAGGGCGAACGGTTAGGTCACGTGATAATTCAAAAAAGTTATGACGATGTTTATAATAAATCCTTTTGCGTGATCTGCACAGATAAAATATAGACCTATATTAAATAATTTCAATTTTTATTTCTATGAGTTATTGTTTTTTAGTAATTTTCTGCTATCGAGCTTCGGTTTGAAATGTTTACATATGCGTTTCGATTGAGAAGACCTAAGTACGTATTATTTTTGTAGTAAAATAGTCCCGATTAAAAGTAAATTGTTTTCATGCATTATTTCAAATCTTGCAACATCTAATTTTCATATATTCTGAAAATTATATTTACACAAGAAATAAATAAGTTTCAGGCAAACATATTCCAATTTAACAGGTTTTACCAAAATCTTGTAATTTAGTAGTTAGCAGAGATATATGTGAGTGCAAGGAACGATAACTCTGCGTGGAGATTGCCCCAGTGGTAGCCGTAATGTCGACCCGTTATTGTGTTTGTGATGTCACATCTTGCCCTTTATTCATCTTTGTAATTATTGTTTGTGTCTGTGTTTGACTTTCGTACTTGAATGATACGAGTCCTGTTCAAGTCTTACATCTGCTTTTCTAGAAAATATCTTTCGTTTTAAGTGTACATCATATGTCGTAGATGGGAACCGTATTACTATCATCGATGCAGATAAATTGCAGATAAATCGAATACATTTTAACACACCTTCCAACTGCTTAGGCAATGTTGATGAAAATGAAAACTCTGTAGCTGTCAACAAATTATTCGATGGTCAATGGTTAAGGAGGTTGGCTGGGAAAGGACGTAGGGCTGATTTTTTAAATTGATATTTAAAGCTTCTTTGATATCATTTAGAAACAAAATTTCCAAAAAAGGGGAAGGTCATCACACTTTTTTTTCCACTCGACGTCTTTGAAGAAGGCACATATTTCTAACTCCAAAATTTCACGAAAAAGAGAAAAAATAGAGTTATTGAACATGTTTACTTTTTTTATAACGTTACATTTATTGAAAAACAACGATTACTTTTCGATTACATATATACATATCTTCAAAACATACACAAACAATTGTAATCCTCATTGTCTTTTTACTTTAACAAGCAAACAAATGGACCGTACTCCACCCATTTGTTTTTACTGAAAATATAATTCAAGATAAAAAAGTATGTTCTAATGCTCTACTTTTTTTAAAACTCGTATAGTTAAGACAAGGTCCTATGACATTTCTTTCAAAACAAGTAAAAAAATATATAGATCATCAGGCTTCTAACGATTTTTTATTAAAAATTATTTCATGTTCACTGCAAAATACTGTACACACAAGTTTTACATAGAGGTCGAATATAGAATCAGCTCCGTGTCTACGTTTATATGTGTATTCAACTATTGAAAAACAAAAATCTTATTATATAACAAAATGATAAATTCTTCTGAGAGCTACCCATACCCACTATTTTGCTGACAACAAAAAATGATCACAAATGACGGGGAAAAAATAACGATTTTTGCTAAAAATTTGATATGTTACCGTCTTAAATCCTGCATTATATCCATATCTATTAGAATGCAAAAGATGAAACTATTCTGTTGTCAAATATAACTATGATTTAAAAAATAAAATTCTTAGACTTGAAAATGTCAAAACTTGTCCAGCCATTGTCCTTAAGTTGATTAAATACATGGCATGGAATTGCGAGTTTAATTAGAGTTTATGGGCACCAACACAAAACAGTAATAAATGAACATGTCAGGCCCACCCTCCATTTACATCGAGATAAAAATACGCAGGATGGGCCTTGAACCTTCCCACCTGCAGAACTGCAGTTACTGCAAATTATGTCACTCCATTTTCCGCACACCTGAAATGATAGCGACCTTGAATGAAAATGACAAAAATGACGAATTCGTTGGGTGGGGCGGGGCAGAGGGGTACTCTGGTCTTGATAAGCGGTGGCCATATTCTTGCCCGGGAACCACACGGGGTCAGGCCATGGAAATGTATTGTTTGTATGGTGTTTTACGTCACTTTCAACTCATGCAAGGTTATATATGACGGTCGATTTTTTGTGGTGGAGGCAGACCACCCACTTTTCCTGGGTTGAACCAGTACTGTACACCTCCCACCATCCGTAAGAATCGTCACTTCCTGCCATGGAAATGACGATCGACATTTAGAAACATTGTCTTATAATGCCAGATAAGTGTGTTGCATGTGTTTTATCACAGATCAAATAACACATTATTAGGTCTGAGGTTTCTTGATTATTTTGGAAAGTTGCATTATACGTGACGCAAATGTTGCAATATTCAACAAACATGATGTGTTGTGCACGCAGAACAGAGTGAGGTTTGGTGCACCCTAGAATCTACGGTCTTTTTACCATTCATCGTTCCAAGGCGGTGCCCCTGTTGTTAACCCTTTTGGTGTCCCGTACTTTACTTCTAATTATATACTGAACAAAAATATTCAGCGTAACATTTTTAGGGGCATAAACATATGAACATTGGTATAACTGTTTGAAGCTTTTAGAAATGCTAGATAAGGATGTGATTTTCAAAAAAGTATGTTATTCTATTATTTTCAAAGCGACGTATCTCCCATATAACCAAAAAGAACTTAATATTTCATTATACAAACGAATTGCTTTGAACAAATTGAATTCATTTAAAATAATTGCCCATTTTTTAAAAAAAAAACACACGCTAAAACGTGTTCACAAAAAAAATGCTATTCTCAAACAAACAAATGTCGTACTTTTAAAATTACCTCCCTTTCCATTGAAATGACACAGATTTTAGATTACCTATTAAACGTATGTTCCCAGCATATTTGCTTCATTTTTTTTTATCACCGACTTTGTTAACAAATGACTTTGTGGCAATATTAATTGCATATCTACATCACTTTATCATTGACCCCGAACACGGCGTCGTATCTCGTCTATGGAATTGACATGCATTTTATGTGCTAAATTTATTTTGTCCATATTTAACCGTTTAAATTGTTTGTAAGGACTTTTTGGCCGTTCGTCGACTTGAAACTACTTCACACGTGACTTATTCATATTCATGAGTTAGCATCAATTTAAGTATAGCGTCTGTAGCTTTAAGAACCTATTTCGAACCTATTTTATTTGGTTGTGTGTTATGGGTTGGGGGGGGGGGGGGGGGGGGAGTTGTGGGGGGGGGGGAGGAGGAAGTGGGGTTTGTGAAGATAACTGTAAATAACATACCACTGCATGAGACATTATTTTTTGTATCAAATGATGAGGCCTGTTCAATAAAGCTTTCGTATGAAGTAAACATATTTAAAACATAAAAGCAGGTTTTTCATTAATTCTGTTTGGTACGATTCTTGCACTAAAAACAATAAATAATGGTTAAAAAATGTATTTAGTACAGCTTTATTAGTAACTTGTTTCTTGTTACATAATAGAAAAGTACAAAGTATTGTTTAGCTATACTCCTAGATAATATTCATTATTATACCCCACTGTAAACACTCCATGTAAAATCCCCATACCCTGCCGGGTTGATATTTCGCGCTATCACCCTCAACGCGTCATAGTGGGTGACAGCGCAAAATATCATCCCGCTAGCTTTTTGAAAAGCTCGGTTTTAAAAATAGATTATTTCAACAACAACAACAATTTTTTCTTCATTATCGAGTATATTAGTGTATTAGGCGTATTTTTTCGGTATAATAAAACAAGAAGAAACTGATGCGAAGCATCAGGGCGGCGCAGAATGTTTTCAAAATGAGGAAACAAACGTGTTTATTTATTTGCAAATTTGTATTATATAACAACAAAAATGTAGAATATTTTAAAAAATGTAAAAGGTTATATGGCAACAGTAAGCAATAGTAACTTGAGAACAAAGGTATCAAAACATATTTAAGTGTTTGCATTAATTGCTGATGATATATATTTCTAGAATGTTATGAAGATTTTTAGAATGTTGAGGTAGTTTGAATTAAGTAAAAAAAATATCAAAAAAGAAGCTGATATGATCAGTGAAATGTGTACTATGACAAATGGCTGAGGTAGTTGGACATGTATTCGGAAGAAGTGGTTTGTAGTGGTAAGATATCATACAGTTTGGTTTTTTGAATGTTTGACACTGATTTTTGTCATAGGTGTGTGCCACGTAGGGCTGATCATGAGCTTTTCCTGGGTGGAAACCAGTATTGCATGGCCTGCGTCAGGAAATAGCATGCTCAAGCAAAGTTTCAAAGCTGTATCTGTTATAGTTACTGAAAGAAGTGCACCTTAAAATACAAGTTAACCAAATACGCAGACGATCAAGGGATGACAATAAGTCGTATTTTTTCCCAAAAACATACTGGCGAAAAAGAGGACCTTAACGGAAAACTTAACCAATATACTAAGTTCAAAAAGGGCATAACATTTGCAGAAAACAGCATAGAGTTATGAAACCTGATATGCTGGGTCATGTAGAAGAACTGTAAAAAGTTTTAAAGTTGTAGCTGTAATAGTAACCTAATATATGGACATATGACATAGCAATTACGATCGTATGGCCAGTCGTTTACCACCAACATTTTGACCAGTATTTTACCCCTTACATTTTTAATCACGTGCTCCTCCATATGTCACGTGCTACTCCATATGCAGCATCAACAAGCAAATACAAATATTGGCGGCGCGCCAATAAATATCACATCCTCTTGAGGGTGCCAGTGGGTATACTATAGGGTTAGACAAAATAACATGAGTTAAGATTATTTAAGTATTATCCAAGTATTATTATAATGGGAAATTCCAAACTTTGATATGAAGACAGACAACAGTAATTTCAAACAGATATTTCATGTTTTAAGACTTTACGGAATCAAATGTGTAAGTAAATTGTGTTGAATTCTAATATCGCGCATGAATGTATATATCGGTGGTTGACGGAAGACGGTCAATCGCAGAAGCTTGTTTGGTATTGTATCAGTAGAGCTACAAGTTATGTTAACTGACAGCCTTGCAGTACCAGACAGGTACTGAATGCAGTACCAACCTCCGCGCAGTGATATTAGGGTGACTATACCACATGACCGATGACGTCATTATTGCTAAAAATTGTAAACATTCGCCCACATTGAAAGCTTCAGAGTGCGATAAGATTTTTATTTCTTAACCATTTTCTACCAAAAAAAGAGCATTAGAACGCAAAAAATGTACGCTACCCTCGACTGATATTATTTTTTTGTGAAAGTTGGTACTTTTGGAAAACATTTTGGAAAACTTCTGAAAATGCACCAGGACAAATTGCTAATCCATGAAGCGTAATTTAATTTTTCGCATATTATGAACAAAATCCATGCATATACCCCGTTTTTATCACGAAAACTTCCACAATATTATTTCACATCAGGTAAGCGAAAGGGTTTTGTGTCAGAGAACCATTTGGCAAGAATTTATGCATTTTTAAATTATGCTAATCCGTGAAGTCGATTATTTTATGCTAAACCGTGAAGTCCTTTGTGTTGTCAGTTATCCAAAACTTTATAAAACCTATGTTTTTATCGCTATTTTGTCCGTCGTCAGACTTCGTCGGTCGCTGTTGTCTTCGGTCGTAATCGTAAACATTTAAACAACATATCTGAAACCACTGGGCGATATTGCATAAGACTTCACAGGAACGATTTCTGGGTGGTTATCTCTCAATGTTATTCAAAACCTGGCAATCAACCCATAACTCGGGTTGTCATACCAACAGAAGGAAAATATAGGAAGGTGGGATATAGTCCTGAAATTTTATATTCCAAAAAAGTCCATTATTATAAACTCTTACTAAACACAAGGCTTTATATATGACGGGGATATGACGCGGCAGTACAAACGCTGTATTCAACTGAAAACACTTGTCGTCCAGGTAAGTTTATCGATTATACGCTGCATTTATCGATTTTCACATCGATTATCGTGGCGGTATGCGGGAGACCTCGATGTACGGCACACCCATCTACATTGCAAACAGACATTATATATCCTTGTTTTAATATTTTTTTTTATATATTTTACATTGCCAGAAATCCAAATAAATAACCTTTGTAATGGTGTAATTTTATTCCAAATAACGGTTAAATAAATAGGCAAAATCTGCAGTTGGAACGGACATGTATCGCATTTTGCTTTTCTTAAAGCGTTTACGCACATCACCATGTGTTTATTGTTTTGGTCATCAAACATTTATTGTTTAATAAATATTTAAATAAGATCCATGAATAGAAAGCCAAATAAATAACCTTTCTAATGGGTAATTTTATTCTAAATAACAGTTAAATAAATAGATAAAGTCTCGAGTTGGAAAGGAAATATATCGCATTTTCTTTTCTTAAAGTGTTTACGCACATCACCATGTGTTTATTGTTTTGGTTACATGTATTGTTTAATGAATATTTACATAAGATGCACGGTTAGAAAGCCAAATAAATAACCTTTCTATTGATTGATGTTATTTCGAACAATTTCTTCAAAGGTTAAATAAATGGGGAGAATCTCGAGTCGGTAAACAAAATAAAAGCGTTGCCACAATCATCAAGCGGTTCCTTTTTTTTTCTGTCTAGATAATGTTTGTGAGGACAACAATACATTTAAAAGATTTATTAAGTGAGCAAAATTAAATTATCTTTTTTAACTTTTCTATAAATGTTTGTTAACAACAACTGGCAACACATTATTAGTGTCTGTTTGTTTTCTTCTCGGTTTTAAAGTCGGCCGATTTAGTCTTTTAACCAGCTAAAATTGTTGACAAAGTCTAAATGCAATGATTATAAAATGCTCTCATTTCCAAGTTAGTTGCTGCAAAACGTAATTGTAAGTATCCTTTTCACGATGTGCGCGGGTTGTTCGTGTGTTTAGCACATTTTAATGCCTTTATTTTATGTTTAGTTCTTAAAGTTGGATCGTGTGTTTTTTAATATAAATGAGGATATCTATTTATGTGGTTCATATATTTGGTGTGAAGATTCACCAGCATATAATTCATTTAATAACATCAACTTGTTTGACACACTTGAAAATGATATTTCTACATTTGATTGCTTAGGTTCTGTGTTTCTATGTGGTGATTTAAATAGTAGAGTGAGTAATAAAAATGATTACATAATTCACGATTAAATGTAATATGTCTGTTGATGAAGTAGATTATGAACCAGACAATACCCCTGTTAGGGCCTCTATCGATAAAAACCATAATAGTCACGGTATTAAATTATTAGATCTGTGTAAATCTTCATGTATACGTATTGTTAATGGTCGCATTGGTAATACAAACCAGTTCACCTACCTATCACGTAACGGTACATCTGTTATTGATTATTTGTTGTGTAGTGAACGCCATTTTTCATTGATCAGTGATTTTACTATTGGGCATTTTAATGAATGGAGCGATCATGCCCCGTTACATTTTTCATTTGTATGTAATAATGTATCACCTGATGTTAACAGTTATTCTGAGACACGATTTAAGTGGAATGATTTGTATAAGGCGCAATTTCGGTCTGGTATTATTGCCAAATTGCCCGACTTCAATAATATTGTATTTAATTTAAATAACTGTACTAAACAGTCGATAAACGAGGCTTTGAGCAATTTTACTGATACTATACGGAGTGTTGCTGATCCTTTATTTACAAAACGCACTTATTCTGAAAATAAACCTTGTTTTGATACTGAGTTTCGTATGAAAAATGCAGACTGGTTTGATCAAGACTGTGTGAATGCTCGAAATACGTATTTAGATGCCTTAAACCTGTTTAATTGTTATAAAACTGATGCAAATAGAATAGATTTATGTGAACGTAAATTATTGTATAAGAATATAATTTGTAAGAAGAAAAATACATTTTATAAACGTAAAATGTCCGAAATAGAGAGCCTTAAGAAAAGTAAACCACGAGATTTTTGGAAGTATTTCAAGAGCTCAAATAAGTCTGTTGCTAATAAGATAGCATTAGATACTTTTCGTGAATATTTTGAAAAGCTTGGCAGTGATGTATTTAACTGTACAAATGAAGACGCGGAAATTTTTTGTGAAAATAATGATTTTGATAATCCTAATGGGTCCTTCCCAGAACTTGACCAGCCCATCACGATTGATGAAATTTTAAATGCTGTAAAATCTTTAAAAAGAGGGAAGGCTTTTGGTAGTGATTGTTTACTAAATGAATATTTTATTGAAAGCATAGACATATTATCGGCTCATTTATGCGATATATTCAACTGCATTTTGAATTCGGGTTTTTACCCAGATAAATGGATGGAAGGGATTATAATTCCTTTACACAAAAAAGGTGATGTAAATGATGTAAATAATTATAGAGGCATTACGCTAGTTAGTTGTTTCTCAAAGGTTTTTACTACTGTACTCAATAGGCGACTTGAAAACTTTTGTAATGAGCATAACATAATTTCGGATGCTCAGTTCGGATTTCGGAAAGGAAAATCCACTGTTGATGCGATTTTTATACTTATGTCATTAGTCCAAAAATACTTGAATGAAAACAAACGATTGTATGTTATTTTTGTCGATTTGATGAAATGTTTTGATTCTATTTATAGAAATGCATTATGGCTTAAGATGTATAGATGTGGTATTAATGGCAAATTACTTAGAATTATACGCAATATGTACCAAAAAGTCAAATCATGTGTCAAATCCTGTGCTAATTATACTGATTATTTTAATTATGCTGTAGGCTTACGTCAAGGGGAGGTAATGTCCCCTCTTTTGTTTTCTCTTTTTGTTGAAGATTTGGAGTTATATTTGCAAAATAATATAGATTCAGGTTTGCAATTAGATGATATAGTACTAATGTTATTGCTATTTGCGGATGACATGGCCATTGTAGGAAAAACACCTGCTGAAATACAAGTACATTTAGATACATTAAATAATTATTGCGATTCGTGGGGACTTAAAGTAAATATTGCCAAAACTAAAATTATGGTTTTTCGTAAACGTGGCGGGTTATTAGCCAGTGAGCATTGGACCTACAATGGAGACGTTATCAACGTAGTGAATGATTTTAACTATTTAGGGAATATTTTCAATTATACTGGAAATTTCGCTCTTAATCAGGAGCATTTAGTTGGTAAAGCTCTTAAGGCAATGAATGTTTTATTATGTAAATGTAAAGTATATGATTTGAGTCCTAAAACTTTATGTCAGTTGTTCAATGCCTTTGTTGTGTCTGTTCTTAGTTATGCATGTGAGATTTGGGGCAATACTAAATCTAAAGAAATTGAAAGAATTCATTTAAAATTTTGCAAAAGGTTATTAAAGGTACTACCTAATACATGCAATGCAGCTGTGTATGGTGAACTTGGAAGATATCCCCTATATGTTAATAGATATATAAGAATTATGAAATATTGGTTGAAAGTAATAAATACTGACAATATCATTCTAAAGACTGTGTATGGACACGCTTTACAGGACTGTAATAGCGGAAAAACGAACTGGGTTAGCAGTGTTAAGAAATTACTAGATGATTACGGTTTTTCTTATGTATTCGATAATGCGTCTTATATAAACAGTGACGTTTTTTTGTATGACTTTAGAATTAGAGTTTTAGATGCCTTTAAACAAAATTGGTGTGGTACCTTAAACAACAGTTCTGTGTTAACATTGTACAAAGATATTAAAACTAGTTTGGAATATGAAACATATTTAGATATTTTGCCAAGAAGTTTACGTCTATATTTTACTAGACTTAGACTATCTGTGCATCCACTCAGAATACAGACTGGTAGATATGCCAGCAATAGAACACTTCGTGAAGAAAGATATTGCCTAATTTGTAATAGTTTAGATATAGAAGATGAATTTCATTTTGTATGTATTTGTCCTTGTTATATTGATATTAGAAAGAAATACTTAAAACGTTGTTATTACAAACGTCCTTCTGTTTTCAAATATTTGGAGTTACTGAAATCACATGACAAGATAGAAATAATAAAACTTTCGTTATATGTTAAAGAATCAATTATATTAAGAAACGCATTATTAACTATTGAAAGGTAGTTACTTAGTTCAACCTCCTACTCTTATTTACTATACTACATAATAATAATAATAATAATAATAATAATGAAATGATAAATTATACCATTTGTATATATTTCACCATTGAAATCACATGACAAAAAATAATAAAACTTCTGTTATATGTTAAAGAATCAATTGTATTAAGAAACGCTTTATTAACTATTGAAAGGTAGTTACTTAGTTCAACCTCCTACTCTTATTTACTATACTACATAATAATAATAATAACAATACTAATGAAATGATTAATTATACCA